>KK502466.1:319936-349004 GCA_000688735.1 Glossina austeni | reverse complement strand
TATAAAAAAAAAAAAAAAAAAAAAAAAAAAAAAAAAAAAAACATTATTGTATCCCGAAAAAAAGAGGTCGTAGAAGATAACAAAACTGAAAATTGTTTATGGCTTGCGAAAAAACCGACAATTGAAAAATATTTTACAACGTTTTAACAAAAGGAAAATAAATAAAATGTCACTTTTACTATGCAACGTAGAATTCGCAGGCAAACGACATCAACGCTTAGCTTTAAATGCTGTCGTTAATGTTATCAAAAAGAGCTGTTTGTCGAATAAATATGTGTTTGGCGTTGGATCATCATTTCGATGTCAGGATTATCCATGAAATTGCGATACACTTTGTCACCTTTCATTTTCCATAAAAGCGTCTGTACATGCACACAAATAACGTAGTGTTGACTACCTTGACAGCAATATTTTGTTTTTGTTTTTGCTATTTTTTTGTATTATTTTTTCATTTGTCGTAATATGATTAAAATTCTTCTCTTTTTGCAATAGTTGGGAGTGTCTACCACTCCGACGGCAAATTGCAGTTATTTGTCGTTGCTGTTATTGTTTTATAGTTTCAAACGTATATATGTATGTATATATATATATATATATATATGTATATATATATGCAATTTGGAGATTTCGTTCAAAATTTTTTTGCAATAAAATTTTTTTTAAAATATTCTCTTAGTATTGCTTTTCTCTTTCAGAGTGTATTGTGCACGTGTTTATGTTTGTTAACAGCAACATCTGCCAACGGGTATTCTTTCTATACGACATAATTGCATCAGGTAATGAAATCATAAGCTTTGTTAACATCAAAAGCAGAGTTTTACATATAAAACAAAAAAAAAAAAATAAAAGGAAAGTAAAGGAAAAAAAGGCAAAAAAGAAACGATGAATGGATATTTAAAAAGAAAGAGATATATAAACAGAAAAGAGAGAGAGAGAGAGAGAGATAAATAAAGATATTCTCGTATAGGCAAACAAGATTGATTACAAAAAGGAAGTGTAAACGAGAAGAGCAAAAGTAAAACAATTACAAATTCGAATATTTTCAAATGTGAATTAAAAATTCCTCTGCCAATTAATATAATGGTTATCAAGAAATGCAATCCAAAGTTATATTAGAGCTGATAAGCATGATAAGCGCGATTCATTCATTATTTTTTCGAATCTGTGAATTATTGTAAAATCATTTATCCATTTCCCCAATTGTCGCGTATCAGAAAGATCGCGGAAAGATTGTTGTGAAATCTGCTACGACCAAAAATATAATAAAAATAATCATTTGGCCCATAGTATGGCTATCTCTACGTAGTAGAGAAAGGTAACGCAAACATCTTTTATTTTTCACTCCCCACAAATGCAAGCACAAATACAAACCGATTGTAGCAAACAATTTCAATTTCAGAATTTGCTCTTTTTCATTTTTCTCCCCCTAAGCCCTTCTCGACTTTAACTGTTTTATGTCAGCATAATAAGTTATTCAATTTAACTATAATTTCCCTAAACAGATGATACTTTGAAAATATCCAGACGCCAGCATATGAAAGCACATAGATACAGATACATAGATACACAGATACAGAGATGCGCATATGCACATAGATTCACATATATATAGATACACTCGAAATGAATGACTTCCAACAATAATTCATGTTTAAATGTAAATATGCACACATGGCTGCATTGCTCTTAATGTATGATATGCCGGTAGGGGGGAAAAATATGAATAGAAGAGCACCGGAAAATCCTTTCGAAAACAAAAATTGTAAATAAACAAATGGTCAAACATGAATACAAAATAATGCATATGATGACAGAAAAAAGGAGAAAAGAGAAGAGAGAGAGAGAGCAAAAGGGAATCACAATAAATAAAAGGATGAATACAAAAAACTAATACAACTAAATATATTTATTGTAATGCTAAACGCTGAAAAATATTTTTGATTGATTTATGTTTAAGACCAAACCAAACTGTATATTGGACATGTAGTGTATATAATGCAAAAAAAAAATTTTAAAAAAAATTTAAAAAAAAAAAAAAAAAAAAAAAATTCGAAAAATAGGAAAAATGTCAAAGCTAAGCAAAGAAATCCCCTAAAATAGAGAAAAATAAATCTGTCTATGCAAACAATATGAAACGGTATACAATTCGCAGTCGAGTGTGTGCATTAACAGCCGGAAACGGAACTAAGAGCATATTGTGTTGTGTATTACGATGGAAAAGCGTTACGTTTATATTTAGCACCAACTGTTACCCCGAGTACAAACCAAATTAACAGTTGGTTGCAAAATTACTGCGCTACATTGTCGCTGCCACGCAGGCAGTCACTTTAATACGACAGGATGGATAAAAATAAAACTAGAAACAGAAAGGTAAAGAAAACGGAAAACGCAGAGAAATAGGCAAAGAAAGACATCAGTCACGAAAATGAATACGAACACATAATAATCACCCATTGAAGGGGTAGCCCTGCATGCAACGCATTTAAACGAGTTAAACAAGGCACGTTCCAAAGCAAAGACTACCTTGTCAATAAACACATTCTGATGACGCCACCATTGCCTGAGACGGAAAACTATATTCATAGCTGACGCTCTCTCATACATGGATCGGCGGCCATCGGAACTACAAGTAAGTGGCAGTGAAGTGGCACAGTTTTGAAATGTTTAGTAAAGCTTCTGATGAAACGCTTGAATTTACAAAACAAGTTAATATTAATAAATACTGTTTCCGTGACCGAGACCATGTATAGAGGACATGGTTTACATAAGTGGTCGTGAAGTTCTACATGATGATTAAACGAAATTTATAATAACTGAAGATGCTATCGAAATTGGGAATGAAATCGTCAAAAGTGCGGCATTAACCTTTATTGCAACTAACGGAAATGGAATTAAATATCGCATAAACGTCAATTTATGGAATTTTTAATTCGCTTTTCGAAAGATATAGTAATGCGTTGTTTCGCATGAATTGATAAAATGACAAGAAACTGCCCATGATTTTTTTAGGGTAAACCAAATCTTAATCATCAATCCGCCTATAATTCCTATCTGCCCGAAAAAATCCATTCATTCATTCATTGATTGAAGAAAAGAGAGTTTAGACGAGTAGACGATACCAGAGAGAGTATTAGAATACTTTGCATCGATACACACAAACACTGTTCAGTTTATAATCTAATCTGTTAAATGTTTCTTTCTAGGTGTTAACAGACAGCTATCTATAGATGGCACCGCTATAATATGCTCTTTAGAAAAAGTTGCTTTCACTGTAAACGACAGCTTGTGCAATTGACATTGAGCTGACAAAAATCGTATGCACACTTTCACAATGAAATAGACGCAAAAATGATAAATGATCAATTTCAACAGCCACCATCACTGCAAACGGGTTAGTGATTACACCCATGCACATCCATGACAGAATGTAAGCACATAGTGCACAGAGCATAGATGTTATTGCTGAACGCTCTTCTGTGTTTAGAATGTTTGGAAGGGGGAAAATGCGCGGGCTTTTTTGTGACATGGTATGAGCTTCGTGTGCCACTTAAATAAATCCTGGATGAATGACGCTGATGATGTTTTCACCACTCATAGAGCACAACAAATGTTAAAATATATATTTCTTCTCTTTCTTTTGAGCAGGATAAACGAACGTGAAGGAAGCCCATAAGCCCTTCGCCTGAAAGATTACACATTTATTTATGAATTTCTATGCGCTACAATATGTGTGCATTGTGCTAAACATCCACAATCGTCGAAAGAAGGGCTTAGGCAGACGATGCTCGAATGAAACTCGTCTTTGCTCGCACCTTGGGGATGCATATCAAATTTACTTAACATCAATTTTTAACAATATTTTAAAGTTTTATTGCAAGTGCGAATAAGTTTCCGCTGGCTTTTTACTAAAATTGAATGAATAAAAAAAAAAAAAAATGTCATGAGATATTCTGTTCAAAGTATGGTCTATCGCTATGTCTTACCTCCCTAGAGGTCTTAGGCAGAATACGCAGAAAGAGGCAGCTGGTCGTGGATTGCAACCTGTGTTAATCAGGTGCCGCCGTGAATTCAGCTCATGGGTCGATGTTAATGGTTCGTCTGCTCCGCATTATGGTAGTATAGGCTTTTGAAAGCGTATCGAATCCATTGAACATGTTCAACGTGCGTAACAACTCGGCAACATCACCTTTCGAATTTTCGCAAACAGCATTTTTTGGCAGACAACTCGATTCCACGGTATCAAAAACTACGTTTTACGCACTTCTCGGGATAGCGTAAAGACCGAATCCATTCAACTCGAAGAGTCACAGTTTTATTCCTCACGTACCTTTTAAAACTAGCATTGATGTCCCAATAGTTTATTAATGATTCACTTTTGTTTGGAAAACATTGTCCTGCTACTGGACATACTCCGCTAATTTTTGAACTAAACGCGGAGACGTCAATTAATAAAACCCATAACAAATTTCAAGTTACTAAATAAAGTTCTGAGTTCGTGACCGTTTTCATAATGAATAATGAACTGAGGGGCCGACTCATACCATTTCATATTACCATAAATAAATTTATATCGTGGGGTGTCTGGGTGCTAAAAATCTAACATAAAGTCGATTACGTTCCGGTCTAGTAGATATAAATGGAATTAAAAGTGTAATGCTATACGGACAGTAGTCAAAGGCAATTAAATACATAACATACTTCCACTAACCGTGACTGCTGCTTACTTGATTGCCAGAATTTCTGTTCCGATAAGAAAAGAAAAGAAGAGAAGAAGAAGTCGAAAATTATTAAGGAGCTTATGCATGATTTCGCTGTGAATTTTTGATAATTTTTCTTTTTTTTTTTTTTGTATTATATATGATCGCCCATCTAGCGAATATTTCCGACACATGCGGAAAAGATGATAGTGGGGAAGAGTTGTGGGTGGTGGGGGATTGGGAAAAAGGAATAGTTATTATGCATCCGTTGGAAACATCACGCACGATGGGGAAGGCCACTGCTGGTAGATTGTTCCACAGCCAACCAGTATCGTTAAAGAACGAAAAGTCGCTGCAATGTATCGCAGAGTATGCAGAAAATTCCGGGACTTCTGTTTAGCCGGTGAATAAATCTCTTTTATAGCTGTACAAAACTTGCTCGGTATGTATCTCTACAAAAGCATTACACGACACACATTTTCACGATGCTCAAGAGTATCGACAGATTTGAATACACTTTCGGGACATCTCGAGATTCAAATTTTCTAATTTTTATTTTTTAATCGTTTACGTAATCATTGCCGTTTGCGGTGACTTGTTGCCATCGTTCCTGCAAAAGTTCAACACCCCCTTCTTGAAAAAGTGGGATGGACGTGACTTAAAATATAACTCAAGGTGCGTTTGGACATCGGACAAGAAATTAAAATTTTTATTTCGTAACGAATGCTCCAGTGACCTGAACAGATGGTAGTCCGACGGTGCTAGGTCTGCAGAGTATGGAGGTTGCGGTAGAAGTTCCCAGCCTAACTGCTTAATTTTCTCTTGGGTAATCTTCGCTGCATGAAGACGGGCATTATCTTGTTGGAGTATCACACCTCTTCTGTTTACTAAAGCTGGTCTTTTTTCTATGAGTGCGGACTGTAACCGTTGTAATTGTTGACAATACAGGTCAGTAGTAACTGTCTCCCACCAAATACACAATAACACCTTCCTCAGTGGAAGCGGTGTCTCCTTTGCAGACAACCATTGTTTCGATCGCTTTAAGTTATCAAAAAAGATCCATTTTTCATCTCCAGTTACGATCCTAAACAAAAATGGATCTCTGCTTAGTCTCGTGAGCATGGAATTACAAATTGTTCGCTGAAGATCTTTATTGGCCTCAGACAATAGGTATGGAATCCATTTACCTTGTGTATGTACTTTGCTAATTTCTTTTAAATGCCTTTGTACGGTGGACCAGGTAGACCCAAGGCTTCTTGATAGTTCCTGTATACTTAACCTTGGATCGCACTCCACTAGAGATTTTAAAGCGTCGTTATAATTGAAATAAAATAATTGATTAGTTATGGGTAATCCTAATAATTATGTTTTCTTATTTCTTAGCCTCTCTTTGATTAGATTCAGTTATTTCTTAGGGTTTAAACTCAAAACTTTTGTATAGAAGTGAATTTTAGAACACTGCGGTCCGTTGCGTGTCCAGAAGTAAACGCACACATACTCTTATTTACTGTATTCGTTCATCATTTCTTGTGACTATGACATGCGCTAATATAGTAAACCCAAAAAAAGCGTTTACGGATGCTGGGCATTTTAACGGAATCCTAAACCAAGGCATAAAATTGTTTACAATACAAATACGAATTCGGGAGTACATTTTTAGTGGCATAATAATAAGAGAGATAAATTGTTCAAATTGGCCAGTGCTGCACTTGTGCACAAACAAACACACACACACACACATATATATATATATATATATATATATATATAACATCATTGTGTTATATATATATGTTGTGTATATACATATGTTGTGTTATACCCACAACTGAAAGCCATGGCTATGCCGAATTTATTCTACCATTTGTCACACTCATAAGAAAAAGACCTAAGGACCTCATAGAGCACTTATGTTTTTGATGGTTATATAAATTTCTGCGTCAGTTCAACAACATCGACTTTTCTATTTATCTATCGCTGTTCTATTTGCCCTCGAAGTAATGTTTAGACGCAAAATACGATGCGGTGAACTGAAGCTTGGCCCCACATCATGTATGAAAACAAGCGGTATCTGCCTAAAAAAACATTAACAACACGTAAAATACGGCAAACTTAAAATCCCCATAAAAATTTATGATTGTAAAATATGAAAGAAATATTCAGAAGGTTAGCGTAAAGATAATCCTAAGCTGTCAACTGACACCGCTATTACTAATAAAATATTTAGTGTTTTTTTATATACATTAATAGGTACTATAAAATTCGTCTTAAAGTGGGTTTCACTTTTGCATTTGTTTCTTTCTTTATGCCGTTCATTCTTTTACTTTGTAACAATTACTTGTTACAACCTATGAACGCTTTCTACTTAGTTTTCTATTATAGTAGTTTTACTGTCTTTCCGTCCGTCTCTCACTGCAATCTTAATATATATGTTTGCATATATTGTGTGCAGCAGATGCATGCCCTGTATCTGCTCCATTTTCACTTCTTCATTTTTCCTTTTTTATGTCATTTGCTTCTTTCTATTTGTGCGTTAATAAGAAAAAGAAAAATGAACGATGTTTCTTGTCTTGTATAAATTAGCCTGGTGCGCGTAACAGTTTGGTTTTTCCATATATAGTTGCGAAGGTTTCCACCTTACATGCATGCATCCATTATATACATGCATAAAAGCATATAACAATCGTTTATATCATTACAAGGAAGCAAATGATGTTTGTGTGAATGATAATAGTTAGTATGGTATACGACGAGAGTGACAGTTTTCGTAGCGTAAGTAACGTAATAGTTTGTCAACAACAAAATATACTGCAACGAGCTAAACCTATATTTTACTATCCTTCTTTCTCTCTCTCTATCTCTCTCTATCTCTCTCTCTCTCTCTCTTTCTCTATGCATATATAAACATATATATGCATATATAAATATCTCACTGTTTGTCTACATTCGTTGTCTCGTTATTACATGTTCATGCAAAAGTAATGAAAAGAAACATATTTAAAGAACTATTTTTTTCATACTTATTTTCTCTCTCTCTCTCTCACACACTATTTTTGTGTTTATATTGTGCTTTCACTTAGGGAATCGTAAAAGTTTTATTGCCAGTAGTTGTCTATTTGTTTTTTAGAAAAGTTTATCGTGCATAAACAAATACCTGCAACAGAGAGATTGCAAAGATTATTTACTGTTTTAAGAACAAAGTCTATGTTGTGTGTGGTTACCAAATAAATGGAGTAGTCTTGGCAAAGAGAAATACTCTGCGTGCTTTCCTCTCAAATGAAAGATGCATTGATTTTCGGATCTTTTTTTCAACTGATTTAATCTCGTGTAGGAAGTCAAAAAGGTGAACCTAGTCATCCCCTTCGTTGTCCTGTTGTTGTTGTTGTTGTTGCTAGACTGCTCGCAATTGCAATTATTTAGATAGAACGTTCGTGGGATCTCGCATATTTATTCTCACTCAACGATCGCGCATTCACTTTGAAAACGTCCGAGTTCTTCCCACTGCAGGCAAGGAAATCAAAACATAAATATTTGATATTAATTTACAGTTGGACATACGCACACCTCGCAGACCTATTTAAGAAGTTAGCACAAAACATTTTCTTAATCAGCCAAAGGGTGCTCCCAAAAGTATTAATAACCACAAGGCAATGTTCAGATTATTTCGCCTAACAGTTATTAGAGGTTAGAACTTCTTGCCAAAGAAATCTAAAACCCTTTCCTTGCTCTTACTTCATATGCAAACTTAAGCTTGACGTCTTCGCAGCTAACACTGAGACTGGCTACATATTTAGCATTAGGATAAATTTCTGTTCCTTATTTCTATCCCCTCCCCTTTTCGCTCTTACAACCAGATATTAGGTGCTTGCATGAATTTTGATTATTTTCCTTTTGAAAACGGGGTCTATTGAGATGTTACGTGCGGTGAATAGTTTGGGTGCCGCAGAGCTTTCCATTCGAGTTGACAGCCCTTGCATCGTAGCTATTTTCTCTCCTTCTGAATCTTTTCATCGCATGTAAACGTCTAGAAACAGTTGGATGGTTCGTCAACTGCTAAGGTACGAAAGTTCTTTGCGAGTTTGAGCTGAGCTTTCGCCCAACAAGTCTTGCAATTCATTGCCCTTAAACTCGTTTGGTCCTCCAGGTCTTTGTCTTTGTCATTGACATCAAATTCATCTTTAAGCCTTTGAAACCAAGATCAACAATTGGGATTGGATGGAGCAGCATCACCCTAAGCTTCTAAAAGTGTTTGATGGGCTTCGGCAGCCGATTTCTTCAAACCAAAAAGCAAAAGTAATGAATAACGAAAATGCGATTTTAAGCGTTTCCCGATTAGCGTCTGTTTTGCACTGAATAACTCAACAACTAACTGAACAACTTTTATATAGAAAAATTTATCATTTTCATCACTAGTTGTCGCTGATCAAATTTCATGCAAGCACCTATTTTATTGTAAGTGTAAGTGTAGCCAGAATATCATATAAGATATTATGTATACAATAAATGCTGTAACATCCACGACGAGGCCGATCACAATTTTTCAACTAATTATTAAAATTATTCTTAAATTTGAAATTCTATGAACATTCACGCTACTGCTAGTTTCTAATAGTGGATTCTCTTAATTTTTCTCACATATTTAAACTAGTTTCGCAAGGGTGAGATTTTAACTTTCACGATTAGCGATGAATCTAACGTTTCTGGAATGTGTTTGTAGATCATTGTAACAAAAATGAATGGCAACGATTTTAGTATGTCGTACTACTATTCGCTGTAGAATACCATTCTTCTTGTCGAGGCCTCTTCTGAACATAACGCATTATGTGTGTAAATGCTTGAAATATTAACCAGTTCGCGATGAGCATTTTAAAGGAACTGAATTTGAAAGCATTTAGGGACATGAGCCGATCGGCTCCATGTGATTGTGGATTTATTTTTAAAATTTTAATTCGCAAGTTTACCCAGTTATTAAGCGACAATATCTTTGTTGTTGTTATACAACTTTTGTATTGTAAGACATCCCTATAAGCTTAGCTGACGGTGCGGGCTGCTAACAAGTGATCGCAAACAAGCCGGGAGTATAGAAGGAAATGTTTAACGTATTTCTATAAAATATCGTTACGAAAATGTTATATTTGATGGTTGGAGTTGGCATGAGAATTAATTGATTTTCTAAGCGAGAGGACTCTAAAGAAAGCGTCATGCATCTGGTGATTGGCGAAAAGATTAACAAGAATTAGCGGATTAAAAATGTCGCGATGAATGTCAACTTACTTGTAAAAGGGTATATAAGCAGAATATTTGCGCGCGGCGAACTATTCGAAAAGTGAGACTAAAAATGAGAACCGTTCACCCAAACTTGTCAATTAGTTTTCTCAAAACTATTATGCAGTAATTGTACTTAAGGTTAAAAATTTTTCCATATTCAAATCCATATTCGAATTGATGCAAATATAGTTCCTCCGTTTCATTAAATTGAATAATTTTTACCATACTTTGATTAGTGTAATCAGACACTGATGCGTTTAGTTCATACGACCGTACTCACGCTGTCACAGTACCATAGATATCATAATAGACGTAAACATATACACATAATGTCCCCATGACAACGATGACGATTAACGATAACAAGTAGAAAAATTATATTCGGTTATGACCGAATCTTTTATACCCATCGTCGTGATCCCAAAAGAAAAAATGAAAAGAAATAAATTTTGATAATAATGATATACCACTAGGTGGGCGCGATCAATTTTTTCTCTCTTCAGAATAAAAGTGGGAAAGTGGAAATTTATGCGGTGTATGTGTATGTTTTTTTTTTTGATAACAAGCAAAAGACACAGAAAGCAAAGTGTTCAAAGAAAGGCACGCTTTGCTTTGAAAAGCTTAGGTTCTTTTCGAATTCTTTTGCAAATTTGGAAGCGATATCTAAGCGATCCTTATATTGCGAACAAGTAAATGTTTACCACAGATAGTACACAATTGCGCAGGCAGACATGTGGACAGATGAACGGACGGGCATGTTTAATGGCATTCCGACTTTGAAACTGTTCAAGAATTTATGTACTTTATGGGGTTTGTCAAGCATGCCTCTGTCCGTTATAAAGGTATTGCAAAAAAATGAAACCATGACACACTATAAAATAGGTGTAGGCGTTGCGTATTTCTTCCATCTTGGCGGAGACACTACACTATCACTCATAGGACATGCGTTTAAGTTGTTGCACATTTATCTGCTATAGTTTACGAATGATGGGGAAAAAGTCACTTTTTCGTAAAAGAACAGAGGTATCCTAACTTTATGGAGTACGGTGGACGTTTCTGGACAATTTTCAATACCAACCTGCGAGCAAGAACTTCCAATGTTTCAACCAAATTTGAAGACATTATACAGACAAGCAATCGGACAGACGGACATGCTTAAATCGATTCAGAGTTTGACGCTGATCAAGAATATATACATTTTGTGGGAAGTGTTCAGCTTCCTTCTGGGCGTTGCAAAAGTTTTGATAAAATGAATATAATCCCCATCCTTCGACGATGGGTAAAAAATTGCTGATGTAATTGCTATAAACATATAAATATATACATATATATATATATATATATATTGATGCAAATATGATAGTAAATATGTTTTAGAAGCATAGTCGCTTGTGTGCGCAAGCATATATATATATATATATATACATATTTTTTTATTTAAGTATTTATATATATATATATATATATTTATATCATTATATTATTCTATAAACATATATATATATATATATTATGTTCTGTGATATCTGTGTTAGTATACATGCAAATGAGATGATTTTAGAATTGACGATACAATTTATTATGCAAATGCATTTAATTGGATTGTATTTTATGTATTTAAATCGCACGATAAAACAACAACTAACAACAAAAACAATGACAACCATAACAAAGAACAAAAACAATAGAATACTCTCTCTCACTCTCTCTCACTCTCTCACTCTCTCACTCTCTCACTCTCTCTCTCTCTCTCTACAATAAAATATACAAAATTACGACCACGAATAGGTATAGTAGTGTGTGTGTGTCAAATAACAAATAGATATCTAGGCACGATATATAGGTGTTCGTGTATTTGCCAAATCGCCAAATAACGGTAGATCTATACAAAGGCATCTGTCTGCACGTCTTCCTGACTAGCTGGTTTAAATCTGAAATATGAATTTCATCCATAGCTCGCCTTTCGCATTGTTGTGTTTGGCTGCTAATGAAATTTGCAAATACTTAGGACAGATAACAATGCAATTATGTAAACTCTAGTGGTGCAATTAGTGGCTGTCGTATGATAGCTCTCGATTTATTTTCTCTTAAGCTGTGTTAAGCTTTTCCATATGAAAAAAAAAAAAAAACAAAAAAACAAAAAAGGAGAAAAGTGTAGAGTCTTGCAAGCACGAACGCAATCCACACAACAACATGCATATAAACCTTTCAAAAACTTGAGTGTTTAGAAAAACGAAGGAATAAAAAATGCACATATATATATATATATATATATATATATATGCATATAATTAAGAGCCTGCCTTATTTGTACATGTGTATAGGCGTATGGGTTAACATTAAATTTTCATCGTAATAACATTGGCTTTTTACGCATAATTAAAGTTTTTGGTGAAACGATTATGCTAATTATGCTAAAACGGTTCAGTCTTAAATACGTTTTCTATGCTTCCCTTACATTTATCCTAATTATCCATACACCGTTGTAGCTGGAACTCGTTGTATTATTTAAAACAAATTCTATCAAGCGTATTATTGGCGTATATTTTGTAATATGAGTCGATATCAATTTTTTTTTTTGTAGTGCAAAACAGAAAATCTACCTCAGATGTCTATCTCTGTTGAAATGTATAACAACGGCAGGAGAATGTGACAAAGACTACGTGTGTTTATACCGTACACCGTCTGTGTAGGATAATTTGTGCAATTGTATGTGTAACGCGCAGAAGGACGCAGAAAGAGATAGGCCCACCTCTTATTATTCCAATCGATTCCGATTCATTGTCTGAATCGATTGCGTTCTTTTCATCTTCAAAGTCGGAATTTTTGAGGAATTTTGACAAATTTTGACAAATACAGTGACAAACGCTATGGAAAATAGATGACATCGGATCACTTCTACGGTCACTCTTCCTATATCGACTTATCTTGGGATGGGAGAATTTTATGCATTACCTCCCGGTGCTAAGTTTAGTGATGCTAAGCTTGCCGATGCGAATTCTGCGGCATAGATATTCCGACTGCAATAGGATGTCATGACTTGACACTCAATTGTAGCAATTCGTGGGATTGATTGGAGCCTCCACCGCTTAACCCACTGTAACTGGTATTTCTGCTAACGGTAGTTTCATTTATATCCAACATTACGGTCAGTGTTCATTGCACTTTAAACGTGTCCATGGTTCGACTCGAGTCGTGATCTACCTGTCCTTCGAATAATATCTACATAAAGGTGTTGTTCTCAACATCTGATGATCTTTTTTTGGCACATAATTCGGTCCATTCATATCTCTAAAGAACTTTGTCGTATAAACTTAAGTTGTACAGTTAATCCCGTTGCCTTCAGCTTAAAGATGATTCTTTCATATGAAGAAGTCAGTCACATCTTCATTTGGCACACTTTCCTATGAATTACGCGCCTCCTTGATAATTAACGAGAAATTATTCACCGAATAAAAGTTACAGCAACGCTTACGGAACGGAACAAAGGGAGTTGAGTAATATATTTATTTATGACTTATTTATGTGTTCATTTAAAAGTCAACAGCGGAGTTTTACAACAGTATAATATTCTCTAGTGAAACGCATAGGACTCTTTCAAAATATCGATTTTCAAAATATAGCGTCGAGATTAGGAAAACTATTTATTTTTTTTTTTTTTCGGTGGATTTGAAATTAATCGCTTAAGATACGTTGACATAATTTTGGGACAAAGTAGTGAGAGTTTTAAACATTCAAACGTCCGCCCATTTTTGAATATCTTTCTGGAATCTTTAAGTTTAAGATAATGAAGAGAAATTGAAAAAAAATAAAAATACGTCTACAGGATAGCGTTACCCAACAAGGCAAGCAAGTCATTTCGGATAATTCTTCTTTAATTACTTCTACTACGTTTTGTGGTATTGATTTTTTTATTTTTATTCTTAATGCTAGGTTTTTACTGGCTTATGACTTTTGTGCGTTGGATGCGTTGGATTTTTTGTTCATTTTCCTTTCATGGCCTTGCACCACTTGTACGGTACAGTGTGTCTTAAATTTATGCTGATGCATGTAACACACACCGGGACTAGAGACAGAGTCACCTTCTGTTATAGCGAACAATTCAAAAAATAAATCTGATTAAAGTTGTCTGTCGGTCTGCCAGACTTCTTCGTTGATATCTGCCATTGCACAGACCGTTATATTTGAGATATTTTGACGAAATTTGTCACACTAATGCGGTTTGATGCAAGAACGAACGCGATTGAAAATGCACTGGATCGGAGCAAAACTGATGGAAAAAGTTTGGATCTAATGGCAAAAATTTTTTGAGTGATTTCAATGATTCCTTAGAACAGTAAGACTTTAAAAGAGGGAAAGTGCGAATTTTTTATAATTTCTGATAAAAGCTTGTTGGATAACATAATTTGACATACAAAATTTGAACTTTGGAGGTATTTAAGTTGACCGGGAAATCTTGTTCATTCAACTCAAGGTGATATAGCCACACCGTCTATATCGTTCTGCGTTCTTCGTACCAACTTTAATGTTTCTAATGGTTTCAATTCCCCCGAGCGTGTCTGTTATCTTCTACAACGACTCAGGCTATATGATCCCAAATTTCATTATCTGCTAGAGTTAAATTTAAAACATACAGTGAGACATACGTTTCACTGATTGCAACAATAGGCAGTTTGATGCTATCCTCGCCGATGTACTTAAAAAATGCGTACATTTCTGAGGGCATTCCGGCATAAAATCCCAAATATTGCACGCTAATGTTACGTCACGCGCTGGTCACATCAAGTAGCTTTATTCTCCCTCTGTGATCAATAACTTATCGCCACCGTTCCTTTATATAAAGTTGCAAAGAGACATTTCGTTGAGAGCCATAGGGACTTCGCCAGATTTATGGTTTTGCCGAAATTGTTGGGAGGTGTTCTTAACCTCCAAATAGAATTCCCTATCAAATCATCCGTTTCTCAGGCAAAACTATATTTTTAGAACTCATCTATCATATGGTAAACGTTTTCGGTATTGGCTCCTCTATCATTGACTCATCTATCATATGGTAAATGCTTTTGGTATTGGCTCCCAGAGGGATGTCTCATAGGCTAATTTTGATAATTTGACCCTTTCGATCAAATAAATCACAGGCTATTGGTCCGTAAGCTTCAATCTACATCTTCTTCACTTTACACCTAGTTACCTAAGGCTAAACTCATATATTCGCTTAAAGAGACCGTTCAAAAGGTTTTTAATACTTTTTCCTTCGAACAAACTTCCCTAACCTCTCGCTTTATCTACATAACATTAAATGATTAGATGCTACTCATTGATGGCATTGCGACATTAAGTCCTCATCACACTAATTTAAAACAAAAAAAAAAAGCCTAAAATATTCTTATCGTTAGGAAGAGAAGAAACTTCACAATTGAGAAATTTATTGATTCACACAAATTTGAGAATACTCGTTCTGTTCCTTGATCTAACTGTTTTATAGAATAACAGAACCACCATTAATTTGAATTTGAATACTGGAATTTCGATGAACAAAACTGGGTAGTCGTACACTCTGGGTTTTTATTAAATGTTGGCTTAGAGATCTGAACGATCGATACGTTACCGATAGTTTATACATGACCTTGATCAAAGTTAGACCGAAATATATCTCTTTGTTTCGTGGTCAACTTTGTATAGTTGCCATGCGAACTCCCATTAAGGTGTCACATATATAAAATACTCTACAGACAAGGTATGTAAATATGAAATAGGAATTCATGCATAGATTGTCCTCCCACCGCCATGTACAGAGGGCACACATGTCTGAAGTTGTGTTTTTTTTTTTTTTTGATAGTTATGATATCTGGCAATAATAAGCAGTCGAAATACTAACATATATTGCAATGCAAAAATATTTTCATAACAACGAAACTGTCGAGTGTTGTACTGACAGCATTTTTGCTTTGCGCAAACGATACAAAAGAAAGTTTTAGTCGGAAGTGAAAACTGTGTACATTTTGAGGATCTCGGGCCTAAAAATTTCTAGGTAGATGGTAATATCCATTCTTTGCTTTCAGAATATAAACGTAAGCAATGCGCGTCGAAAGAGGTCTATGCTATGTTGACACTAAACGAAAGTAATAAGTGATGATGAAATCTTTAACCAACAATTCATTCGGAGCGAACGTTTTTAATAACTTTGTGATAGGATATTCGCCGTAAGTGGGTGCAATTTTTTCTTCTTCTTCTTATTTTCCAATTATACAATTTTATAACGTTTAAAAACTCATTAAAAACACAAGTCGCGGAATTCAGTTCTACTGGCTATGATTATTTACTTAGCCCTTCTGTCTTTGCACATAGAGTATACGAGAAGGATTCCTATTTATCCTGTAAACTCATAATTGTGGCTAAAACGGAGAAATAAGAACAACAAAGTAAACATAACTCTACAAAGTATTCATATATTTTTTTAGCCAACTTTTTTCATCATTTCCCATATGAAACTGTTTGCTTAGTTTTACTGCGCACAAAAGAGTTTCTTCAAAAAAAAAAAATAAATAAAAAAATAAAAAAATAAATAAATAAAAAAATGAAAAATACCAGAAGATAATTTTCCGCGTGCGCTTCCCTCCCACTTTTGGTGCGTTGAGTACAAAAGTGTGTTTGTTTAACACTCCAAAGATCGCGCATAAAAATAACGCGGAACGTAATAAAAATGCAAAACTCATTAAGTACTGGTACTGGTACTGGTACGGCTGTGTAAGTGAGCCTGAACCCCAAATCTTCTATTTATTATATGTGTGTATCCATCCATCCATATGTATGGTACGTGCAGATACGGATGTTGCCACACAAATGTTTCAGTTATATATTTGAGCAAATGTTTGCCATTTGATTGTAAACTGCACTTGTACTTGTCTTTATATCGTTATTTATAACCGTTCACTGCACGGACTAATTAAACTATATATATATATATATATATATATATATATAAATATATAAAATAAAATCGACAGAGAGAAAAAAGTTATTAGAAAAACCTGCAAAATATATCTGTGAGGCATTTTTATGACCTTCTTGAAGATAGTTTTCTTCTTGTTTCGAACCTCTTATAATATGAGAGCAATATACGGTCCGATATTTTCACCTCAGTCGAGTTTCAATTATGATTTTATTATCACTTACGAATGCACATACGCCAGCTGCAACATATTGCCGGAATAGAAATGAGAACGAGAGTAGGAGAGAGCAAGAGTCGACAAGTCGAACAAAACGTACTAAAAATAAGTTTTACTCACCAAATTTTGAACCTGAACAGATACGTCAACTATTTATTATTATAACACTATTTAGCGTACATACTCTCAAGTCATCTCCCTAACAGAATCGAAAATGATCACGACACGGACACGGACACGGACACGGACACAATAAACTTCAAACAGACCAGAAATTGTTTTAAAATCGTATACCAATTGAAATTCGCTGCAATATCTGCAATTGTTAAAGGCATTCAATACGCTTAGACTAAAAAAAAATATAATAAAGACCAGTTGCGAAAATGCTCCACTAACTAAAAGATGACAAGTTTATGCTTATGGTCTTACCTCACCATTATGTTTGAGAAAATGATAAAAGGCGCTCGATATTTTTCCTGATCTTCAATTTTCGCTTCTCAACTTACCGAGCTACTCTTATTGCATGACTAAATTCTAATTATTATTGTCTTACGATTCTCCAATACATGCACACCTCCTATACACACTATTCGTAAGGTATAACTTTTTATATAAATTTTTTAAGAAAACTTACTTTTAGTTAAAGGCTCGCAAACGGAAACTCAAATACTTGTGAAAATCCTTCATGGAAGTAAATATAAATAAACGGTCAAGTGGCGAGATTATATTTTTTTTGGGTTTGTAAGAGAAAGATAAAGAACGCTAGAAACGCAAAACTACTTAAACCGTTTTAAACAAATGCTAAAAGCACTTCAACAGCACACTAGGATTTACAACGTATTTACTCTGAACGATGACTTAAGACGAAAGGTGAAATTTTGTAATGGCAGAAATTGAGGAAACTTTCGGGCGCAGTAACAAAATAAAAAAACATTTAATGTATTCGTTATGCGTGCGTTAATACGCGTCGCTTTATCCAAGCGGTCTCCATAAATTGATACACATTTTGTAAAATTGTTACTAATGGCTTTGAACTTTAAAGCACTTTTGTTCAAATTAAATTTAAAGACAAATAGAGAATTTCAAGGAGAAAAAAAAAGGATTTTTCAAAAAAAAAAAAAAAAAATAAAAACAACTATTGCTCTGACTAATAAAATTGAATTCCTTTCTGGCTTTCATTCTTTCTCATTTTATTAATTTGAAGTTTTATAATTCGTCTGTGGTTTTGCTTTGCGTAATGGACTCTAAACATTTCTCCTTGGGATGCTTTGTTCATAGCGTTGCATTTAGTTTCGTAAATAACTATTAATTGGATTTCAGGAAAATCTGTTTTGGTTTAGCTATTGTTTGAATTGTTTACTTTATACCTGCGTTCGAATTGTAGACCGCACAATACTGCATTTGTTCGCAGCATTAAAGGCAAAAGGAATAGCAATAAAATAATTAAAATTTTCAATATGTTATTGACAGGAAACAAATTACTCGGCGCTAAAATAATTATTAAATTCAATTAATTAAAAAGATTTAAGGAATTTTTACAACAGCCTTTTAATGTTTATATTTAATGTTTATATATATAAATATATGTATATATATATATATATATATATATACATATATATATATATAATAAGTTTTGATATGACATATCAAATACAGAAGATTTACATCTGCTTGGCGTTCATCTCGAATACCTAAGGAATGTGTCTTTTGTTTTTTAAATTAAGCAGCGAGGTCAGTGAGTCAACTGGAGCAAATTTTATTGTGAACTTGCAGATAGACGAGCTATTTACGCATTCGACATTTTAGTCTGTCATCTATTAGGCCGCAAGTGATTTCGGTGTAAAATAAAATGATGCCTGTATAAGGCAACCTTTTTCGCATTGCTTCAATACGCTTACGTGTTGTTTAGGTGCTTTGCTTTAATTCTCCATATTGTTACAAAGATGTCGTTTTTGTTGATGTGAATTTTCATGAAAATTAGTCGATTTTCTAAGAAAACAAATTCTAAAGAAGGGGAAAACCAAATACACGTTCATGGCGTGTTATCTGCGTCAAGCAATTGGCGATTGGCGAAAAGACAAACAACAATTGGCAGGAATTAAGCGGAAAAGCGGATTAACGGATTAAAAAGTCGCGATGAATTTAGGTAACGCCAACCTGCTTGTTAAAGGGTTTGGAAGATTTGTGGAGTAGCGAGTAGCGAGTCGAAAGTCAGCCGAAAGTGAGTCCAGAGAGAGTCGAGTCAAGATAGTCGAGAATTGCAATATTCGAACGGACAATACCAGAAAGGGAAGTAAAGCGTTCTAAAAATAAGTTCCTGTAAATAAATTTTAAATAGATTTCCTAATTATGTAAACAAAACCTACACTACCCTAAAAATGACAAGTAAGGGGTACGAACTTTATTTAAAAAGGTGCTAAATACATAACGTAAAATAACTGAAGACGGTTTACGGTGCAATATCATGGGTTCTTTATACGCCTACGCCTCTCTATCTCTATGTCTTTGTATCTCTGCATCCCTATATTTTATATCTCTGCATTTCTATATTTCTGTACCTCTGCATTCTTGTATTCCTATATTTCTTTATCTTCATACATCGTTACCTCTATATTTCCATTATCTTCACATCTCTGTATCCCTATATCTGTATATCTCTATATCTCTATATCTCAATATTTCTATATCTCAATACTTTTTTATCTCTGTATTTCTATATTTGCGTATATCTACATTTTCCGTCTCTATATCTCTATATCTCTACATATCTATATCTCCATGTCCTTATATATCTCGATTGTGGAAATAATGAAAACGGACGCAGTTTCTTCTCGACAAAAAAAATACATGTGAAGGATTTTAAAGATGATTCGATAACTTCGAGATACCTCGTAACGGGCTCCAGTTACTCTCCGTGTTTACTAACGTTAGTCCATAGATTTATTCATATGTCCTGCTCAAATGAATAAATGAACGAAATATTATGTTTAACCTCTTGATGTTTTCGACGATATATGTAGACCCGGACTTTTTTCAAATTGTCGTTACTATTGTCTAAGGACAATATATCCAATTTATCCTTTTTAAGAAAAAGGATAAATTCAAAATAAAATTATTCGTTGCAATATCTCTTCATAAGACATACAGAATTCTTATTGTTTGGCTGCGTTGGTAACGGTAATAACGGCATACAGTTAGGCATATGAACTGCTAAGTTTGTTCAGTTCACATGTACAAGATGGAAAGTTTAAAACGCTGACTACATCGTCATTACGGTAGAATCGTAATTTAAACTCAGCCCCTTAAGGGCACTACTGATTGATTGGGAGACCTATACAGGATTACATCACCACCACTAGCGTCTATCAGTCAAGCTCTGTTAAGCGAAGTTTCCTCATCTTCTCTAAAGTATCGAACATTCGTGGGTCTGCGATGTCGAAATATTTGGCTTCTCTATATTATCAGTAGAGGTCGAAACGTTCGGACCAGGATAACGCTGAAGAATTTCGTGCTGCTGGCAATTTTCGACCCGTTAAAGAAATCTGGTTATTATAATTTTACATATTTGTTAGCACAAACATGTTCATAGCGTAATATAATATTTCGACTGTCACCACTGCTACTGTAACTTGTCTTTGAACAAATTGTTCATTTTTGATAAAAATAATCTTTGGCATATTAAAGGCATCACATTTCAATGATTACCACAAATTTCAAAAGGAAAGTTGCATGGAACCGTAATTTTTATTTATTTATTCATTTATTCCTCGAGATGATATAGCTTAGCTATAAACATTGCATATTCGATCGGAAAGTTTGCCAAACACCTCGACATCGGACGGATGTCAGACAGCTAATACAGCGATTATTCCTTTTTAAAAGCAAACGTAGATCTAAATCGTAGAGCAACTCAAAATCGAAGAAATGAGGTTTCAAATCTTAACTTAGATCTTTTCAAGTTGCGTACGTTTCGAAATGAGAATAAATTGTGAAGAATCTTTAAATATTAGTTCAGAATGTGTTGTCATTGGAGATGCAGTGCTGCAACCACTTTAAAGAGCAAAAGTCATTATCTCTTTTTCGATAATATGTTCACGTCGCTAATCGCTAATAAAGTATCTACGAGCATCTCGCACTAAGAAAATATATAATATATGCGTGCGTTAGCTATTCTAAGAGAGAGTCGAGTAGCCGGGACATCTGAAAAGCCTATTTACAAAACGATAAACGAAAATATATCTCTTTTGCCTCCAAACCTCCTCCAAACTTATTATTACACTTCCAAGGTGGCATGACAACAACGTTGCTCACATGACTTGCTTAGAAGTCGGTGTGGAACTTAAGGGCTTTCTACTCAGCTTGGGTCGTAAAAAACAAAAAACACATACACAAGAGCTTTTGCTGTAAGAGACGCTAACAATAATAAATTCATAGATGGTATGGATACGACTGGTCGTGTGATAGCAAACTGTCCTTACTCTTTAAATATTTGAAAATTGTTTCACTTTTTGAATGTATCGGTAGCTTACTCACGAATACTTCTCAGCTTCTACAGCTATCACACATTGCATGCGAATACTCATATAAAAATCTAAAAGCTGCACGGAACAAAACAAGACAGTATATGCCGTTATTCTGAAACAAAAAAAAATGGAAAATTCTCCGAGATTTCACAACAAAACTTGTGTGAGAAATGTGAAGAATTGATATGAACCCAGAAATTACTAATAATGCTTAGCGATCAGATGTTGTGATGATTTTTGCGTTTTTTTTCTTTTTGCTGCCCCATATTTTCAATATGTCTTAAAGGGCAGCAGGCATCAGCTCCTCATCACCCCGCCATCAGAAGCATTCAAACTTTTTTACATCGCTCACAACTTTATAACCACTCAACTGCCAACTCGATGGTGTCGCTCCACTAATGTATTCTTGTTTGGCAAACCTTTTAAATGAACACAAATACTTTCTACATATCTCAGTTAGTATATTGGCATTAGGCTGTTATCCGCCAGGAGGGATTCTTTCAAAACTTGCACACTATTGCAGAGCGATATCTATAACGTAACAAACGCAAGAGCTAACAAAGAGATATTTTTCAGAATATACACATATGCAGACATCTTGAAAAAAAAGGAAGTTCTGAAAAGTGTTTGACTTTCACGATAAAGCAACGCAACCACGTTAGCCAGCCTGCCCGAAATCTTAATACAACATGAAAATTATGGCGTGGCATCGTCATATTTACCAAACCCACGAGCAAGCTTTTTGCGCCAATATTCGTAGCGCAGAATATTATGTACATTGCATGTGATGGTGACGAAAGAAAGGTTGGTTGGTTCCTGGAATGGAAAATGCGTAAAATCCATTTGAATACTTAATAAAAAACTTAATAAAACGGTCGCTTTCGGGACATTGAAAACCCAAGAGAAATCACAATGAGTGCTAGTCAACGAAGTTCTCTTGGGCTGGCGATGTGATTATGTCCTACTTTTTTGAAAATGTGCTGATTCGACCGTTACTGTGAATCGATTGGTAAGCGAATCATAGACCGACTCACTCTTTTTAGCCTGAAATTGATGCCAATGATTTGAATACGTTTGTTGTCAGCAGGATGTGGTCGCCTAGCATAAAGGAGGTTCTTATGCACTTAAAATGACACTACATACAGCAGACTCTAAAAAATATATATTTTTGATATATGTTGTGCGTATTTTATTCATTATATTATAGTTTAGGCCCCAAGTAGAGTTCAGGGCAATGAGGTTCAAGTGAGGTGCGATGAACAAATGGAAGTGAAGCTTGGATGGATAACAGAAGTTTGGTTGCTCTTGCTCTTGTTTGTGCTCAATGATGTTCACTTGTCGTGTATAATGTCTGTCGATATACGTGTATAAGTTTTCCTTTATTGTTGAGCCATGAGTGCATTATAGTTATAGAAAACCCAGATTTTTTCTTTCACCTTTTTGTATACACTTTCTTTTCGCATGACCAAGCACTTAGGGACATTGACAGTCAGAAAGAAGTGAGAAAAGAGAAAAATTTAGGGGGTATCCGCAGCTTAGTGATTGCGTGACCCGTTAGACTTTTACTGAACGAGCTCTCCCTATGGCTACGATTAGACACCTATTGTAATTAAAGTGTAATCTACCGCATTGAGATTTGAACTCGCGAACACCGACTTGGTAGTCGCGAGTTTTATCTAATCGGTCGGCTATGTCCATTTCACTTTCTTTTCATTTCATTCATCGTGATCGTGACTGATTAATGCTGGAACACTTCTTTCGCTCATCTTTTCAACAGTTATATTATCCATAATGCGTCTCTGACGTATTAGTGCTCTGACTTGATTGACAAGTTCATAGCGTCCAATTATATTCAACTTTATTCGACTGCAGTCTGAACAAAACATAGCATGTTTCCAATACTGATTTCTCTTAGCCGCCTTCATCCGAATTTCACATCCGGTCTCTTCAAATTAAGTGCAAGTCATTTTTAACTGGTTTTTTCATTTTTGATGGAAAAGCGATGCATTTAATGGAACATGTATATAGTATTCTTCAAATGAGGTTTTGATGTCGTCATCATCAACAATTTCAATTGGCCAGTCGGAATATTAAATGACTGGATTATAAAATGAGTACCGCAACAAACACTTGTTTGTAAGATTTAACTGCTGACTTGCCTTTGTAAAAATAAAAGAAAACAAAATATTGATCGTTGTATTCAATTAAAATAATAATAAAGATAATGATAACAATAATAATAATGAAACCAAATAAAAACATTATAGTCGCGGACTCGGTCTACCGTCAAATACAATACACCTCTTCGCTTAATACAATTATTCATATAGCGATCTTTCGAAATAAGCTGTTCTATGGGAATTGGTCGGAAAAGAGGTGCGATCGGAACCATTTTCTGTAGCATTCGTCCTGGGGTCAAACATGTCGGTGTACCAGATTTAATCAAAATATCTAAACATTGCTACCTGTAGCTTGCAAAAAAGAAAACAAGATGGACATACGGACAGTCAATCTTAGGTTGATTCAGAAATTGCTCGGTATAACAAAAGGCGCACATATCCACACAGCCTTAATGTATCCATGCACCACAAGTGCAGCAGGCTATAGTAAAAATAATAATAATAATAATAATGATAAGAATATCGTAAAGATAACATGATAAGGCACCGTTTGCTTGCAAAGTAGTATAATTTCAAAAGTTAATCATAGATCGTATTAATATAAAAATATAACATTTTTAAGGGATAGAGAAATTGCAGTCAAAAGAGCCTCTTAATGCCGCTAAAATGAAATACAGGAATAATTTGCATTCTGAGCACAGAAAGGAGATTTAAGGCCATGCTTTTAAACCTATATTTTCTTTCCTTTTTGTAAGTAAATTTTTATAATTTTTCAAACTAATTCTGTTTACTTATTAATTGTGTAAAGGAAATTTTATCATCAATCGCTTCTGTATGAAAAATGCCTTAATTAAGGACTGTAAAAACTTTTTCCTTATATATATACAGATATATATATATATATATATATATATATATATATATNATATATATATATATATATATATATATATATATATATTTATAAAAAAAAAAAAAAAAAACCTTTCGGTGCATTAAAATCTTAGTATGTTTGCCCTTGGATTTCATGACTTGAATTAACGTTAATTAGATGGAAAATTTACAAAGGACATGAACAAGGAGCACACATACATTCCCTATGCATCGAATTTAGAATACCTTCATATTTATTTTATATATAATTAACTGATAATGATAATAACTTTGAAGTGTCAATGCTACGCATATGCTTATCTTGTACGAATAAAGAGAAGTTATCCCGCTTCATGAGAAGTGGGAGATGAGATTATATCGAAGCTGGCTGCGTTTGGTTTTGAAATAACTTTTCTGTACTGTCACCGAAATTAAGAAGAAGAAGAAAGTATATGATCTCATATATTTAACTTCTGGAGAAAAATCCATCTCTATAGATTTCGATGTATTGACTGATTTTTCGACTGCCCAAAACCAATCTGATAGGGTAAAAAGAATTAGAAAAGTATTGCATTAAATTAAAGCCTATTTAAACCGAGGCACGTCTGCCTGTCTTCTAATAAAAATTAATAAATGTTTTTAAAAAGAAACATTTCGCTTTCATATAATGAACATTACGCCTATGCTTATCTACCGTGCTAAACAAAGATCTCGAGGGTAATTTCGGTTTCGAATACAAAGTTTGCTAACGTCAGTACTTTTACAATCTTCCAACTGCCAGTTAAGCTGGCGCTTTTAACTAGACTAGCAGTCTTCTTTTATGGCCATCAGTATTGTTTCTTCCTTTTCTGGAACTATTTGAGAATTTGGTTACGAAAATGATAACAAAAAAATAATAAAATGCGGATAACTGTAGCAGAATAGTGTGTTGCGATGTCTCTATATCGTTGCAAAATGATTTATAAACGTAACATATCATCGCCTAAACAAGTTAAAGTTGTCCTTAATTTAATTAGTGATTATTCATCATTCATTTCAGTCAAACAATTAAAAGACTCTTCACACCAACTCCCCGCCTAAATCTATTTTAATTACCTCGAAAAATTCAGTTGAGAAGAAGAAATAAAAAACTTAAAATCGTATTAGCGGGAGTCTTTCCCACCCATCACCAATACACATTTACATTTCACCATCATGTTGTTAAATGTAGCCATGCGATTAAGTTTATTGATCAGGAGCCTTTTTGCAGGCTCTCGGAAAAATATGTTCCTGGCCCCAAAAATATCTCCTGCAGCGGGAACGCTAGAATTTTTGACTATTGTGAGCAGATGATGTTCGTTTTTAAATTTAACTGATAGCCTGTTAAAATTGTTCACGCTTGCGAGCTTTGTATTGTATTATAAAAGCAAATCGACAAGCGGAACTATCGCGATCGATAAATATATTTGCGCCGTATGGCTTCGCTAAATCGACTCTTGCAAACGGGAGGTTCAATCTAATACACCTTTATGTTTTAATGACAGATGTAGAGATAGCGCGAAAGGCCAGTAAAGGCCTGAAGAGATGGCGTTGCTTTTATGTTTATTATCATTAGCGACTGTGCAATTACAACGTTTAACTAAAGCATTAATTTCGCGTCTTTTATGTCCTCTTCTCTAAGTACGCGTTTACCCTAGATAAACGACAGTTGCTTGCATTTGGAATGTTTACCTTGCAAAGTAACACAAAATTGATAAGTTTCGCCATTTTGACAGAACAATTGTGCTTTGCGCACATACAATAAAAACAAAATATTTTTTTTTTTTAATTGTCAGCATCTTCTCTAAGCCTTAATATTCTAAGATATGTACATAAGTTGTCCCAAAAGTTGTCACGAAAGCTAAACAATGTAATTGTGGATGCGTTCATAAGTACTCACCAAAATTACGCCATTTTGGAATGGGCAGTTAGTTATTGCTTGGCAACCGTTTACGTAAGACAATTGTTGTTGTAAGTGTTTTTGTGAAAATGAAAAAAATGAGAATCGGCCTGTCATTAAGTATTTGATTTTTAAAGGCAGAAAAGTTGGACGGCAGACTGGTGTACAGGAGATATTCACTGTCGTTCATCACTGTGAGACTTTAGGTAGCCGAATTGGAACGTGACCAAGAGAGGGAAAACATTAGAGGAGCACATTCTATACTATTGCTCAAAAGTCGCGCACGAAAAGCTAAGGTTTTCAAGAAATCAAGAAGTGGTCATCTTCGTTAATAGACGTTTTACAAAGAAAGACTCAAAGTGCTGTTAAAACGAGTTAAAGGCATGCATCACTGAGCATGAGTCACTGGGAGAAGTTGCAAGGAGTCTATGTGAAAAATGAATGTGCGGTCCACGTTCTTTCCTTATACCGAAATCTTTCAGTCAACCCAAGTTATTTTCGGGCAAATTTCAAAGTCGATTAAATTAACCATTGGCCTCGCTGCATATTATTAAATATTGAATTCCAACCCTAGCGTGTTCATGAAAAATTTGACAAATTTATTCGAAACTAATAAAATTCTCCTTTAAGAACTTACAAGCGTTCTCAGATTACGTTAGATTCCTTAGATTCCTTTTTCTGTACGGGAGTACGTATCGTGGCGCTTTTCTTAGCAGATGGCTTGAAAACCGCATAGCTTTGGTACTAGTTGTGCTCTCAAGCCGTACAGTAGCGAATGAGAAATGTTGCAGTCGAATGATAGTCGAACACGAAATGTTGGTTCATTACTTTTTCAAAATGAGTTAGAATTTCGAAAAATGTAATAAATAATTAGAGTATGCCATAACATGCGACCGACATCAGGACTGACGTGCACTAAATAAACACATTTATTTATTTATTTATTTTTTTATATATTAATAATTCTCATAATGCGAGAAAAAGCAAAAAAGAAAATTTCTCTTACTGCTTGGACGAGCTTCCGCAAGTTTACCAAAAAGATTTTTGTTGTATTTGCGGTGAAGATATTTTCTCAAAATCAATGGAACTGTTTTGCCCGTTTTCTCTCTGGAATTTTCGATATTAAAGATAGAGCACCTTTTCGCCAACCAATCATCAAAGAGATCGACGAGATTCTCCAAAACAAGTGCGCTGCGAAACTAAGAGAACATATGACTAAAAACAACTCTCAGCCATCCGCATAAGGGTAGATATAAAAAGAATTTCGACCTCTAGGTACCGTATGAATTATAAAAAAAAATTTAATAGGATAGATTTTCCATCCGCGAGTCACTGCTAAAGTGAAAATAAATGCAGCCATTATTGAAGAAATCGATAACGAGCGACGAAAACGACAATAATGTGTGAAGAGAATCATGACATAAGATGGATAAAGTTGCACACACAGTAGCAAAGCCCGGACTTACAATTCGTAAGCAAAGTAATGCTCTATGTTTACTAGTACTGGAAAGTACTATTCGCTCATTATAAACCGCTATGGTGTAGCGGATGGATTGATCGCATTTACTATTGGGAACATCTAGTCGTCATCAGATCAAAGTCAAAATTAGCCAAATTCGCCATAAATTATACAAAATTGATCAGCAGGAAAGACATAGTTTTGCAACATAAAAATACCGGACCCCACACTTGCTCAAGGGCTCCATAATAATGAAGGGAACTTGGCATTCGCCATATATTTACATCTGGCCATCATTTTCTTTGCTCTTTGCTGGGCGATACTTCAGAAGATGCCCCTAAAAATCACTTGTTTTTAGCATCTTCTCAAGGATTGCATTATCCGTTTAATGGGAAAATTCTCGAAAGGTTCGCAATCAAATTGGCGCAAATTTAATAAATTTCTTGTGAAGTACAAGAAAAACGTGTTTGTATTTTTAGAAAAAAAGAAATCCCATGAATTTTATCCTAAAGAAGACTAAAAAAAAGGAAGAGGGGCATGGCTAATTTTTTTTATTTTTTTGTAGAGTAAAAGTCGAAATTTATATTGTATGACCGTTGTATTGGGTGATCCAGAAAGCAATTTCAAAGCAAGGCAGATGTCTGTGTGTGTTTAACGTCTGCACCTGGTGTAAAACCTTAATCAGACGGGTTGCCTACAACCATTGACAATCGAAAGGTAATTGATTGACGACCCCTCAGGGAGAGAGACAATCCCCATTGAAGGGGATTGATCGCTACCCTGAAGTACCGCAATAGAAAATGCGTGTGGGCCAAATTCTCGCTTAGTGGTCTGCGTCGAGGCCTACCTAAGCACCTCTTCAAAAGCTCCCCGCGAAACTTTGGGGTAACCACAGCCACCACGAATACTCCCCGAAGGGCCGTACCCAGCAGTCAGGCAAGAAGGCATTCTCTGGCATTCCGATGGGTAGTGTGCATCTCCCTGCGGGAGCAATCCACCTTTTGGGCAACCTGCCCCCCGGGGTCATCCTTTTGCTTCTTG
>KK502466.1:169613-310871 GCA_000688735.1 Glossina austeni | reverse complement strand
AAAAAAAAAAAAAAAAAAAAAAAAAAAAAAAAAAAAAAAAAAAAAAAAAAAAAAAAAAAAAAAAAAAGACAGAAACAAAATCAAAAGTATACCAAAAACGGATATTACATATCCTTTCAAATGAAGTAAAACACATGAAAAATAGATGGGTGGCAGTGCTTGAGCATTGTTAATGTTGTTGTTGTTGTTGTTGTTCGTTTTGTTGCTGTTTCATTACTATTTACGCTGAAAAAAAAATATTCCAAACAGGCATCCCGTTTGATTTAATGCTTTTAGGTTTCCGTTTGCGCCGGTTTAAGTAGCAAAAAAACTCTTGGTGTTATATAGAAAATAGCATCAACAACAAACTCTCACCATATAAGCTAATACTGAAAAAAAAAAAGAAAAAAGAAGAGTGTTGGCTCTCTATGCTTTTTATTACTGTTGTTGATGTTTTTAGAATCATTTATCTGTAAATGATGGCCTTTTGAAGTAGGACCGAAGATGGCGTGCAAGTAACGTAAATTCAAATTTTCATATTGAACTAAAAATTTGTACACATTTTTGAAAATATACTTAAATTTACCTAAACTTATCCAGCTATGTCTGATTGTATTAAATTTGCGCACAATTTTCATAATACTTACGCATTATTCACGAAAATTGCTGACTTTGACTTGTCTTCGTGTTTTCGTGCGACATTTTTTCCCAACACTTTTTAAAGAATATTTTAACTAATGTTAATACATATTTACACTCAAACTTACGCACCTAAGCACACACACACACACACACACACACACACACAGGCGCACAAAGCAACGTACAGAAAGATGGCGAATGTGTGCCGCTTAGGCAAATATGCGGCTTCTGATCAATCTCGGAAGAGGCGGCCCCAGTGATCGCGGGAACGATCCCGATCGATACCGTGACGGATGAGATGTGACGCATCGGCGAAAAGAACCATAGAAGGCGGGCGCAAATGATCATCCTCAAGCAGGATGAACGCTTAACAACAATGATCAGGTGGCAAGCGCGATAAAAGACTGTAGCAAAAGGTAGATGGACGCTCTCCCTCACCCTCAACGCAGCAAAATGAACTAAGATGAGGTGAATTAGTACTTCACACAGTTCCTAACTGAGTACGGTTGCTTCCGAAGTTATCTGTAGTGCGGACATGATAGTCCGCTAGTATGCCGAAGCTATGTAGACGCAAAAGAAAATGTGCAGCACGCAATCGTTAATTGCCCGAAATTTGGGAGGGTAGACCCAGGGGTGGGCCGCATGACACAGTAGACCCCTAAACCCCTGAAATATAGAGAACTGTCAACAACTTTGAGACCGGGATGCTCAAGTAACTAAGGCTGTTAGAGAGACGTCGGGTGGAGAGCAGTGGGACCCAGCTTCCGTGAACTAACACCTAATGGTGGTCTTGCAGAAAAGAATCGTCGATGAAGTGTGTTTGAGGCGAATCGTGCACGTTGCTATTATGGCCAGCGGTATCTTTGGAGAATTTCTATTTCCAATTCGCATAGCAAAAAGAAAGACACACGCACACACACACACCCACACAGCGACACATGGACACACACATGGTGGATCGTTGTTATTTCGTAGCGCGTGGACGTCTTCGTTCGACACGTCATAGGCGATTGTTATTAGAAAATTACCGCATGTGAAATTCTTTTAGTGAAAAGGAAAGTAAACGATATTTAAAAGTGCGACAGTGCTTCCGATCGTTTTTAATTAGATATAAAGGCAATAAAACTATAGCGTGTTTTGTTTTTTCCTTTCTTTCGTGTTTAATTGGGGATCGTTCAGTGGCACTCAAGTAAATAAGCAAACGAAAGTGGGCAAATCACAAGGAGATAGCCGAACTAAGGGCTCAATATGATAGAGCGACGCGTGTCCACCAAAGATCGAGGGGGACTAGTGCTTATCTCAGCCACGAAGAAAAGTTCAAACTCAGGCGAAAGCTTTTTAAAAAAGCGATTATGGTCAGTAAGAAAAACTGCTTCCAGAACCTGATTAACGAGATAAGTGAGGACCCACGGGGTATGGTGTATAAGTTGGTAATGAAGAAACTAAAACCAACAAAGCTGTGCAGAATTTGTGGAAGAAATAATCGGCACCCTCTTCCCCCAGAAAGCTATGTTTGCATATGTGTCACTGATTGTGGTGAGAGCTAATATTAATTTCACCGGGCCTGAGGAGATTGTTGCCATTGCAAAGGAAATAAAAGGCAAGAATGCACCGGGTCCTGATGGCATTCCAAAGTGCGCTATTAAGCAAGCCATGTTGGCAAGGCCTGCTATGTTTGCGACCACTTTCAACGCTTGTTTGAAAGAACAAATTTCCCCAGATAAGTGGAAACAACACACGCTGGTGCTGCTGCCAAAGCAAAATAAGGCGCCCTATTTGCCTATTGGATACGATAGGCGAGGTGCATGAAAAGATCATTCGAAATCCTTTAGAAGAATCACTGGGGAGTTCTAAAGGGCTGTCGGAATTCCAATTCGGCTTTAGGAAAAACAAATGCCCAATGGATGCAATAAAGGTGGTCACAGATACTGCAGCAGAAGCGATAAACGGAACATGCTGGATGGAAGGCAACAAAAAGTATTGCTTAGTAATAGCATTAGACATTAAAAATGCATGCAACTCAGCAAACTGGTATTGTGTCATAGCTGCCCTATAGGAAAGCAGAGTCCCACCACGTCTTATAAACATAGTGGCTAATTATTTTACTGGCAGGATACTTCGATTCAAAAGGTGGCTGCGGTCAGTGGATTTAGATTTGGCGGAAGAGAAAACAGAAGCGGTATTAATCTCTTCTAGGAAGAAGATGGAGAAAGTGACTATCCAAGTGGGAGATACGAGGATACAATCACAAGAAGCCATAAAATACCTACGATTGATGATCGACTGCAGACTTTCGTTTAAGCGGCATCTGCAATACACGAGTGAAAAGGCAGCGAAGATAGCAAAGTTGCTGGCGCGCTTACTGCCAAATTTGTGTGGCCCTAGGGAAGCTGATCGCAGAAGCGGTAACTGCGAGAATAATGTACGGCTCTTCTGTGTGGAAAAAGGCTCTCGTCATACACGAGAGACATCCATTCAGCATATAGGCTAAGCGCTCCAAGGGTGTGCACTGCATATCGGACGGTGTCGGAAGATGCGGCCTTGGTTATCGCTGGCATGATACCAATCGACTTGCGACCTAAAAAAGGTATGTATAGGGCTGAATTTCACAGATTGTCGGCTGAAGCGGCTAAGCAGCGTGCAAAACAGCGACTAGTGGAAAAGTGGCAGCAGCGCTGGAGCAGAGCGAGTAAGTGTAGATGGACGCACCGACTCATACCACGTTTACGGCCCTGGGTGAATAGGCAACATGGTGAGGTTGACTTTTACTTGACACAGCTAATTAGCGGGCATGGTTGCTTTAGGTCATTATTTGAAAAGGTTTAAAACAGAGAAGGACCCATTCTCTAGTTTTTGTGAGTGCATCGAAGACGCTGAACATGTTTTCTTTGTCTATGCGAAATACCATAACGAGCGACAGAGACTACAGACGAAAATTGGAGGGTTACCTCTTCTCGACAATCTTGCGAAAAATATGGTGCACGACCTGAAAAAATGGAAGGCGCTAGGAGTGTTCGCCGCGAACATAATGAGAAAACAAAGGCACGAAGAGCGTGAACGTAAGCTTGTAAGTAGTGCCTAAACGGCTACTCTCCCTGTGAAGGTATACCTAAACGGTCGTGGCACAGGGTACAGAATAAGAGGGGTGGTTTTTAGCGGGTTAAAGTCTCGCACTGCCCTCATGGGCGCCTGCTGATGGGTTTCCACATCACAAAAAAGAAAAAACGGTTACACACACGAATATACATACGTGCATACAGAGACAGAAAGAGGTGGACAGAGAGACATACACACGTATGTCTATTTACATTGATTTTTATTTTAAGTAAATTAGATTAGTGCAACATTTTTAATGAAAACAATTTGTGGTGCCTTAGCAGACGCTGCGCGCACGTAAACACATCATGCATTTGTAGAAAACCACTTTTTTTGTTATACGGAATATATATATGGAAAAAAGATTATAAAAGTTCATCAACATCAACTTTATAAAGGGTGTGAAGATAAATTCGAACTTAACTAGCAAAGACATCTACCATATCGGTTAACAAAACTCTGTTAACGCTTTAACACAGCTCTGTTAAGTAATTAAAATTAAGGTGTAGTTGGATTTGAAAGCCTACTCCGTCCATATTAAACAACGTAAAATATTTTTGCAAATATTTCATGAATCTACATAAAAATACCTTTCAAGCAAACTAAACAAATTCAAATTCTGCTTGTGGGAACTATTTTTAACGATTTTTTGAAATTTGATATGTTAGCGAAAATTATGGGATATGGGATATGGGATATGGGAAAACGCCCAAATTTGAGACTCGAGTGCGGCCAAACTAGAAAATGTCACTTGTATTCTCCTATTTCTTTTTCTACTTCTGCTGTGACGGCGTCCGCGACAGCTATAGTCTTCTCAAATTTTGAGCATTTTTGTTGCACATTTAAATGGATCCGGAGATTGGTTTGAAATATGTAAAGGAGTCTTTAATGGAACCAAAAAATTTCATACCAATTTAGTTTATATAGTTCAATACAATGAAAGATGCTCGTGAACTCGTCACCGCAAATGTGGTCTTCCTTCGAAGTGTTCGAATCGATATTATTTAGATTTCGCACTGAATTATGACTGCGGTTGACTAGAAGAGGGTAGCGATCATTTCTTTACCCATTCAATTATCATTTCGCCCATAAACTAACCGATTTTCTAAGAATGCAAATTCTAGCGACTACGCTGCACCTAGCAACTGCGTGGACATAGCGACGCCGCTGCACTTAACTGCAGCCGTGCACGTAGGTAGCGACGACCGCAAGTAGGCTTTCAAATCCAACTATATCTTAATTGCAATTATTTAACAGAGCTCTGTTAAATGGTTAACAGAAGATTGTTAACTTATATGGTAGGTGTCTTTGCTAGTTAAATTCGAATTTATCTTCACACCCTTGCATTTATACGGACATAAAACATAAATGATAACTTGTCCAAGAGTAAATGAACGAGTACATGAATGTTCGAGTAAACGAACGAACGCACCTATAAACTACGTGATAATGTTAAAAACAAAAAAAAACAAACTAAAGCGCTTGTACTGCTTAAATACAAACATAAATAAATGCTTATTTGCACTTGGATGTTTACTTTATATGATGTATATATGTATATAAAGGCACATATTATATGCCCTCTGCTTCTGCATAAGCGCACGTGTGCATGTTAACACTAGTTTTTTGTTCTATTTTTTTCATTATCGCCATTTGTTATATCATTTTCTTGCAATGCAAAAAATGTAAGATTCTTCTGTTCTTCTGTTTATTTACTTAAAGAGCATTATTCTTGGTAACGCAGTGCTTAACATAAAACCCAAAAACGAAGATGAAGATGAAGATGAATATTACAAATACTTCATTTAAATTGAATTCTCGTTGTCTATCATAGCGATTTCGTACTTGAATGTTACATGAATCAATATTAAAACAAAAATTTACCTCATTGCTATCGTAATAAAATTATGCTTTCGTATCCATTAACTAAACACACAAACACACAAGTCAGAGAAGTCTATAGAGTGTACAAGAAATATAATACACAATAGAAGGAGGAATAGAAATCGTTGTTTTTTGTTGTTGTTACACGTTCGTATTATTCAGTTTTGCACTTTAAGCTATTAATTCTGTAATACGCTTAAGAAAATTAAAAGTAATTTGAAGACTTGCTTAGATTCACCATTCATGCCGCTTATTCGACTCCATCCGAACGGGCTGTAAATCTATTTATGACTTTATCACATCTCGATATATTTTAAAGAGAGAGTAGGATACGTATACAAATAATGAGAAAATTTAAAATATTGAAAACAGTTGTACCGTACCTTGCAGTAAAGATAGCATTGAGCATATGAGCATACTCAGCGTACGTGATCATTTTGTTATCAAATATTCAATCGAATTTCCAATTTATATTTCGCTTTAAATATTAATTAGTAGCCAGCCGAATGGGTAAAAATCGTGACTACCATCACCAAGTCGGCGTTTCGCGAGATCAAATCTAAGTGCGATAGCACTCACTTTGGTCATCTTGGGTGTAGTTGAGTGCTTAGTCGGTAAGGACATATATCACTTACATATTGGGCGCACACACCAATTAGCCAACGCCCACTAGGCCACTTCCCTCTGTCTATCTTTTCTTCTCTTTCTGTCTTGCGCTTCTTTCTTAACTGAAAAAAAAAAATGGTTTATATCGCTGATATAAACTCCATTCTATACTCCATCTACACTCCATTCCGTCAAATTGTGTCAAATATTGTAACAAATGTTTAAAAATCAATTTAATTAATTGAATCAGATTATCGAACGTTCTATCGTGTAAGTTGAACGTACAATTGAAGTAAAGCCGTATCACCAAATCTTCCAAATCCGCCAAGCCATGATAAAGAGATTTACACCTTTAAAGCTGTTGCTCTCAGTGCCATTAATTTCGATTTGAACAACAACAAGTAAAAGGAAGTATTGTCACCGAATGTCGACAAAAGATCTGCTATCAATTTCCGTGGAATTTTTGTTTCGAATATAAGTATGTTACAATGTATGTGCGTTTAACGACTTCAAATTGCTGAGATTTTCTACTTAGTTTGCTTTGAAAATTAGCTAACGATTACTTTTCCCTAAAGATGGTATAAGAGGGTAACTTTGAACATTACATTCCACGCCATATCGTTCGCCCAAAGAAATCAATCTTTTTGCAGCTAATGCAAGTAGGTGAGCGGTTAAGTGTTCTTGTTCTTGTTGTCACTTTGAAATAGAAGAGAAATTCTTTTATATTTATATTTTATAAAATATATACTTTTTTCCCAAGAGTTACCCAATAGTTTGCATATTTCATTTTAGGAAAATTTGGAGAAATTTTTCCCCAAAATTTCTTCATATGTTTTCTACTAATACACTACCGGAATTATGAACTAAGAAACTAGAGAAAGTCGATGATTTGATAAAACAAAATGAGAGTTTGTTCAAACGTTTCAGTTTAATTCGTGGCTGAAAACAATTTTTATACCCACCACCTTGAGATGGGGGTACACTCATTTTTGTTTTTTTTCCCATAACCTATGTAACACCCAAAAGGAAGTTTCAGAGACCCTATAAAGTATATATGCTCTTGATCAGTGTGAAATTCTGAGTTGATTTAGCCATGTCCGTCCGTCTGTGCGGTGTGTGTTGTTGGCACAATCCTGGTCGCAAAAATGAAAATATCGACCTCAAATTTGGTAGAAACACTAGAAGTTCCTGCTCGCAGGCTGGTATTGAAAATGGGCCAAATTGGTCAGAGGTAAACTGAAAGCAACTATGTTTGTTTTAATATATATTTTTGGATTTCTGCTCGTTACTGGAAAATTATTATTATTATTATTATTATTATTTTTATTACTGTTATTATTACAAATTTGGCCAGAGAATAAATTCTAAAACTAGCATCTAAGGCTTTCGGCTCTATTAAAAACTCTACCATACTTGAGATTTGAACCCACGACCATTGAGTTGCTAGTGGAGACTCTTGCCTACTCGGCCACTCAGGCGGATCACTTGAAAATTATAAAAGTTAGAAGGCTGAAATTTCTTTTCCACATTTAGTTTGCGAAACCCTCTACACTCTAGATCCGAAAACAAAGCCAATTGGCCATGCCCACACAAAGTTATGTGTAATTAAATATTATTTTTTTCACTTTTTTTAGCTTTGATGCTTCTTTATCATAAGACAAACAAGATCGAATGTTTAAAACTATTTTGTGCACTCCTCAAATGCAGATATATTATCTGCGTAGAAATGGGTTAATAATACCAGCGATATCGATACTTAGTGGTAGGTATGCGAGATTCGGCCTTTGCCGAATATAATTTTCTTACTTGTTCTTTTTTCTTTACTTAATATAATTAATTAAAATGTATTTTTTTTAATAAAATTATTACAAGTTTTTAGCAAACTAAATGAAGTTAAGAAAAATTTCTTTGATTTTCAAGCTTAGAACTAAAAGACCGCAAGTTTTGTAGGTACGCCTTCTAAAGTAAAGAGCATATATACGCATCAAAAAATATCAAAATCACGCCAAGCAATTAATTGACGTTATAATGGTATCTGATCTAAGCTATATAACATACCCATCTAATTTTAGTGCAATTATCCTTAGTCAACATATTTATTTTTAATACATTTTAGTGACCTAACCTTTTTTATTAGCGTTTACATTTTTACTAGTATAGGTATTTAAATAATTTTTATTATCGTAAGAATTGCTTTAAATTACCTATTTTGTAATTATATTTTACTATATAGATAAGACAACATCATTAATCAGACGACCAGTAATAATTGATACAACCGAAGTGAATCTCAATTCTATCAATCAAAAAAAAAGCTGCGAGAACTCGTGAATCTTAATTTGCGGAATGCGCGAATGGATTTTTTTTTTTTTTTTTTTTTTTTTTTTTTTTTTTTTTTTTTTTTGAATATTAAATGATGGAAATGATGAAAATGTGGTGATTGAAGAATTTTTTTCCTCTTGAAGCATGGTTGCGAATTCTATGCAACTTGCAATGACCGACAAGTAAAACTCCCGGACTATCTGCGCTCATCGATATGATTATTGCAATGGAAAGTAGGAAAATGATCGAAAATGATGGGACGATCGGAAGAGATTAACATCGATAATGACGACAAAATTGATAAAACAACTTTACCGGAGATGAGCGCTTGCCACTGGACCGTCAAGACAAGGATACAATTAGTAGAACCCACTTGGACTTTGGAAAAGATGAATCGGAAAAGCGTTGCGAACATACCGAAATGGATCCAGTGAAGGCACGTTCAATAATCCCACGAAATCGTAAATCAGAATTGCTTTTTGACGTTACTGTACTTTTGTAATCATAAATGATATTTTTCGTAGCTAATTGACGACGTATATTAGCTGAACAGGAACAAAAAAACTATACTTTTTTTTTCTAATGTTCAAAAGAAACGTATCGCCAAGAGGGGAGAATTTAAAGCAGAAGCCAAACTCTGTTAATGAAATTGAAATGTTTATGTTGTTGGTCCTTGTTTTTGTTATTTAAAAATTTCGTTATGATTTTTCTTTTGATAGAGAGAAAAATCTACCCATACAATGTTTGAGAATAAGTTTAAGTAAAATAAGAAAAAAATCTGCTTTGTTTATAGGGTTTATCATAAGACATTTTAACACAAAATATGGCCCAAGTATTGTATGAATTCTTTTTTTTTTTTTGGACTTTTATTTATCTTTCAATGATAATTCACCGACTCGGCTACATGTTCTTGTGCGTGCAGACATATATGTGCACATGCGTGTGTGTGTGCGCGCGCATGTGTTTGTATGTATATTTGAATATAATAACATTCTTTGCCTCGAAGGACAGTATAATGTGTTTGTTACATTGTGTGTGGACTCGTTTGGCTATTGTTGGTTTTAATATTTTTGCTGCCGAAGTAAAACCTACGGCTTGTTTTATGCAAAAATTTTAAGTAATACCAACAAACAACATAACTAGGATTTAATGCAAATATGCCTGCGTTAGCATGCCAAAATAAAAATCTCCTTTGTGTGTGCCTGCACTGCTTTGCTCTATTTTACTCCATTTTACCGTACCGTACCGTGTGCTCAGTTCCAAGTTCGCAGCTACAGATATCACCAGCACAGCACGTCTTTGCCCAGTCAATGCAAATGTGCATTTGTTACAAAAAATCCACAACAACATTCCAAGCGTTTTTTAGTAAAGTCTTTAAATTGAAACAACATTTGCTACTTTAAGCTGCATGTTTCTTATGTATACCTTGATGTTCGTTTTTTCAGTTTTCAGCGCTTGCATAATTATAAGTTTTTTTTTTTTTTTTCTTTTTTGGAAATAAATGGTTTAGGTGAACTCGGTCAGTGTGCTGTTGTTTTTCCTTTTCTTATTTTCATTTAATCATTTTATGTTGCCGCCTGCATACTTCTGGTTTTCGTTGCTATTCTTTCAATGTGCATTTACATCTTGAGGTTGCTGCTGTCGGGTTTTACAAATATTTTCTTAGTGGTTACAATTTTTTTACATAATTATTTTACGAGTAAAACCATGTCCATAAATAACACACATTTCTTTTAGTTTTTAATGTAATGTAATGTAACGTAAGTAGGATGGTTTTTTGAGTTATTCCTCGATCGGTGGATGCCTGAGCTAACATTACTGCCTATAACAATATCTTATTTGGTTCTTCTTTACCACACAGAGCGGTACCGTGTCGAAAATCCTATACCCGGCAGCCATCCATAAGATGATAAAACTGAAGGAAAGCATTTTTTGTTGGCATACTCCTTACAAAGTCGCGAAAATCTTGCTTTATTTTATATAAAAAGAATATTTTATTTAAAAAAAGAAAAAAAAAAGTTATCAAACAACTTACGTTTCTGTGACATTAAGCCGTTTCGTACCGACCTTGGTTTATTATTTATATTACGTATGCATCTGAATAGTAAAATCTTTCTACTTAATTAAAATCTTAATCCGAACTATGTTTTCGAGAAGGAGCGAAATGAAAGTGCAAGGCGTGTGTTTCACGCCTTCAAAGTCTTGTATTTGTTTTAGTCCCACACATGTTAGTAAGAGTACCATAGTTTCGTGTTATCGAGTTATTATCTCATGCGTAGCAGCGTAGAATCAGACCAGTCCCTTACTAAAGTTAGACTTGTCGCATTCGGAGTGATAACAGCTGGCCTTCAATGAGGTTGTAAAATTTATTGGCCGTCCCCGTTACCCAGATCCAGCCGTCGTAACAGAATGTCGTCTCTTTCCGAATAATACGTTCACGTTCATCTCACATGGCGAGGAAGCAAGTTTTCAATCCCTAATCGAGACTAAATGACTAGGACTGAATGAACAGAAGACTGTGATTAATTACAACCGCCAAGAATATAATTCGAATTTTATATAACCGCAACTAATTGATAAATTAGCGGGACAGGTTAAGGGCATGAATAAATATTAGAAATGTTAAGGGGTAAGTCTACCGTAATAACTTAACATAAGCAAGGAAGTTACATTCGGTGTGGACCTAATCTTGCATACCCATCATCCCATCATTCAAGTCTTTGGTGCTTCATGACGTCCACCATAATGAATTTAGAATTAACACATTTAGCTTTTCGCGTTCCACTCACCAAGACCTTACATGTGATACCCACATCAACGGTATTATTGAGAAAAAATTAATCCAATAAGTCGTGGTGTCCATCACATTCATTTTAGAAGTAACGTATAGTCGAGCGTATATATATATGTCTTCACTTGAGAATTGCACAAAATTATTTGAAGCCTTCTGGTTTGTTTACCTTACGATTACTAAGCATAAAGCCCCAAAAAAGGGAAAAAATCAATTTTGAATCACTAGTAACTTTGTGTGGGCGTGGGCGTGGTCGATTATTTCCATTTTTGCACATAAATACTAGAGTTCTTCGTAAAGTAAATATGGAAAATTTTAGTATTCTATCTTTTACAGTTTGTGAGTAATGTGCAAAAAACCAGAAATGTTTGTTAAGAAAAACCGAGTTACGTTCAGTTTACGCTCCACTGCAGACATCTGTTCTGAGCAATTTGGCCCACTTTCAGTACCAACCTGGGTGCAAGGACTTCTAAGGTTTCTGCCAAACGTGAAATCGATGTCTTCATTTTTGTGACCACTCTCCTCTCCTGGTCAGCAACACACATCACGCGGACACACAGACGGACAGACATGGCTTAATCAATTCAGAATTTTATGATGATCAAAGTTATGCATACTTCATAAGATCTCTGAAGCTTCCTTTTCGATGTTGCAAACATTATGACAAATTGATCATACCGCCGTCGTTCAGCGGTGGGTATAAAAAGGGGTTGTTGGACAATTTTTTAAGTAATAGGAAAAGAAATGCAGTCATTCTCGTGAAGCACGCAGTGCAACTGGCTGGAAGTAAAATCTAAAAAAAAAATACTTTTAATCTACATTCGCACATTTAGTGACACACAAAGAAATGTTTCGAAATATTGATTTTTGTGTGATTGGCGTGCATTGTACAAAAAAATTGAATTTTTGATTAAACTATAAAACGCATTCTTTTATTGATAATAAAAAAAATATTTAAATTTACTTATCGAACAAATTCTATATGTTTTACTAGAATACCGTTGTGCAGATATTGCAAAAGAATGAAAACTGTTTGAATTATACTGCGTGACGGTGTTAAAAATTGTCTATCGAGAAAAACGCTTTTAAAGTTTTGACATGTGCTAAAGACATGTTTGCTTATCGCAGTAATATTTTCTTACTTTTCTCTATTAGTCCGCAATTCTAGGACCCAGAAGACTGCCTTCGTAAATTGAAATGTTTGTCCGCGTTCTCTTTTCGCAACGATATCTTACTGCAACGTAGACCTTTCGATGCATTTACCAAAGTCAGAATCGCACTCTTTACCCTTTAAATTTTGCGAAATGGTCGAAAAACACGGGAAGAAAGGGGAACAAACTTCAATGACGTCATCCCAGACATTTAACTTCTCAGCACAAGCATTGAAAATTTTCAAATGGCTCCCGGCCTAATAGTTAGTTACTCAAAGGCCACTTTAATGAAGTTAATGAAGTCAATTAACATAAACTCCCAGCAGGCCAGACATTAGGCCGCATTCTACTCTGCAGAGGTTCATATGACACTCTTGTCGTTTGATGTCTTTGTCGTAACGCTTGAGAAAGAGTTCACAATTTTTTTTGTGGCCTCGAATCTTTTTCCTCATATTCTAGGAAATGTTGAAAAAATGTATAAAGTCAAGCCAGTCAAGGAAAAATCATTAGCTTCGAGTATATCAGTAAACTGAAACGAGCGGAAGGCGAGAAAGTTAAGGGATAGTCAATCATTACGAATACATGGAACATAACGGCGCCATAACCCCAGATATTTGCTCGCAAATTCAAAATCTGTTCTTCACAATGGTGCTCGAGCGACAACTTGCAACCGTGCGTATTAGATTAAATTTATTAATTATAGTAAATTATATGAAATATAAAGAAAAGAAGAGAAAAAAGCGGGAGGACGAAATGCCTAAAAATGCGTTTAAGTCAGAAAATTTGTGCCAAAGTGAAGCCGAAAGTTAATTATAAGCCAGGAAAGAAAAAGAAGAGAAATGCCTCGTAATACCAGAATAAGTAAATATAAGTGCATTAGGTTTGTACGTCATAAATAAACATGTAAAACTAACATAATTACGTCACAATGGAAATACAGCCAGCAGTAGACGCTTATATTCTTAGTTGTGACGTCACGTGAAGGCAAAAATCTCCCAAAGAGAAAAAAATAAAAACAAATGCACAACACATGTAAATGCCGAACGAAAGAAAAAGTTTCTAAGGGAAACGCAACACAAGCAAAGTAGTGAAAGAAAACATTAGAGTTTACATGCGTGTGAGCATTAATAACGCGGCAGTCCTTATTTGCAGCAAAAAGTAAGAAACACATACTGAGCGGTGTACCGCAATGTTTCTATAGAGTCACGGAATTTACATATGAAGAGAGAAACGCGTATGTGCACTCTCTAGAAAAGAAATTGTTGAAAAGAAAAAAAATGTGTTCTAAAAAAAAGAAAAAAAACAGGTAAAGGGAATAAGCAGCAGCCGTAAGAGCTAATAACGCCTGTTGATCTAAGAGACCAATTAATCGTTTTCGGACAGCGACTAATGACGGAATACAAGCGCAGTGCGTGAGTTAGGAAGAAAACAAAAGGAAAGAAGCAGAGTAGTGCGACAAAGAAAGAAAATGCATTTCCGAATTGTTGAAAGCTATTAATGGTTTTGTTCAAACCAACAAAAAGCATACATTATTGCGACATACAAGTTGAAAGCGAAAATAAATGTGACCGAGAAGCAGACGCTTAACACAGAAGGAAACTGCCATAGACTGTAAAGCAGTAATAAAAGGGGTGAAAATACTCGAACAACAATCAAACATCTGAACAACTTAAGGAGACTCCAAACATCCATTCTTATGTTGTTAGATTTAAGTTCAACATGGCAAACACAATTCACATCACTTGTGTATATATGTGGCGAAGTGATCGGATTGAACATTTGTCACAATTGCGGACGAAGACTTTTGGAGCGGTGGACAACATGTTGAGACGTTGATGCAGATTTAGGACTTGTGTACACAATCCGAAAATAAAATCGCGATTAGGAGCAATTCGAGGAACTCACGAAGATGTCGCTTTGTCACGTGTAGCATTAACGAAAAGAAAGCATCGCAGTGCACAGCCATTTATAGAAACAACAGATGCGATCCGACACAATCGGGCGATCAACTCTCCAAATTGACACATTTCCGAACTGCAGTCTACACCGATAAAAATTGGAGAGATACATTTTAAACGAAGCCACGAAGCGTCACCTCGTGAAATCTTTAAAGACTTCATGCTTGATAATAGCGATTCCCAGAAATTGAAACGCGTACACTATAATCTACTAATAGAACAGTTGTGGTTACTTTGCAGAAGAAATTTCGGGAACGTGGAAAATATTCCGACAGAAGACATGGCAGAGAGCGCATACAGTACCGCGAACGTCACAGAATTGTAGCAATGCCACACTTGTCTGTGTTATCCTGCCGGGATTGCCGGGCCACGGAATATCACAATCAAAGATTGTTGCCGTCCTCAAGGGCAGTAGTCGTTTGAACGACCCGCCAATATACAGGCAAACCCGGGAAATTTTTCGAGAGTAGGGAACTGTGTAAATCGCCACATCGTCGAACGCGCCTCTATTTCGCGAAAACGGAGAAGCCTAAAACGTAAAGCATTCCCTGTAATCGATTAAGCGTAACGATCAGCCGATAAAACAAAGTAGACAACTGTCTTTTTTGTCCAATACCGCTTGTCGCCAATACTTATGACGATGCCCAAAGGGACCGACGCTAACCTACAATTTCGACTGAGTTTTGGGAACTACTACCACTTGCTCGTATAGGATAGCTTTTCGCATAACCAAAAGCCTTTTGAATGATGAACTACAGTTCCAGATGAACCGAACATTCGCTTTTATTATATAGTAATAGTCCACTAAACCGATCACATCCCTTTTGCCGTTTATGAAATACGCGAAGAAAACAACAAAACGAATAGTTTAACTGGCGCAGATTATCACAATGACCGCACATTGGAAAGAAACACTGCTGCGAAGTACAACACTTCCGTGGACAATAACGAAAGGGTTGAACGCGCGATATAGCGAATAGCAATCTATTAAAAAATCTCAACCGCATACCACTTGCTGACTATGATGAGATCGAGTTTTGCAAACTGAATGGAATACTCGCTACGAAGAATGGCAATACGTTGCGCATGTGGTAGTTATCGTAACCCCTATTAAAATTACCAACTTAGTGAATTATATCCTGATGCCGAGAATAACAATTCGACAACAAACGTCAACCGTATCGCGCCCGCTTATTATGATAAGACTAACATTAATAAGCCGAATATGGTGACCCATAGTGAAAATAAGAAAGCGTTGAGTGCAATTGATCCTATTTCCGTCTCCAACTTATGCAATACGAATAATTATAAAGTGAATAGATTAACCAAGATTGCAAATAAGAATCCTACGTGTCCATCCATACCAATCGTAATATGTTCGCTGACAATCCTAATATAAAGCATTGTGTGAGAACAAGACCGCAAAGAATTTCAATGATGGCTTATCACCCACAGGTAGAAAAAGAATAGCTTACCAGATAAAATAGCGGAATGATAAGAAGGGACCTCCGCGTACACTTTAGGCACCGCGAAACAGCAACGACTTCCATCATCTACGCATTGCTGATTCATGAATGAACGTCGTTGGGCAATTCTTAACGCTCGTTTGAAATTCATTGTTAGAGTCAGGAGCAGTGCTATCGCTTTACTGTCATCCGATGAAATAGATGGTCTGTCGTGAGCTTGCCGACGAGCCAATTTCTTAATGATGATAATGGTAGAGTAGACAATCCATTCAGTCCGATTACAAACAACACGTTGTCAGTGCCGAACTGTATTAAGTATAGAGCGGAAAACTCATCGTCCCACGTTTGATAGGCCGAAATTTTGGCGCACCAGAGGAAAACCAACGTTTAAACTTGAATGGGAATAATCGATACCGTTTCATTCGAAGCTCGTATGCGAAGTGGAAAGTTATACGTCTCGCACAAAATAATCCAAGTATTTGCATAGTTACCAGTTTGAATAGTGCCCCTTAAGTACTATCCAAATATCGGGCCTATACGCGCTCATGATAATTATCGTGGAATTGTTTTCTCCACCCGACTTCACGAGTAGCGTTTTAAAGAGACCGTTACAGCAAATCTCAAAACCATCATAGGCGGATGCAGATGAGGACCGAGTGAAGACGTTCGGACACATGGGAAAACTATATTAACAAGAGTTACCAAGTCCTTAACATAAATTTAATTAGCATGCGCCGCCCACATCAGAAGTCATTATAGCAAAGGATCAAGTGGTTTGGTAAAAGTACTGAAATAATGCAAACACACTAGAGTTAAGCTTTAAGTTGGGCTTCTCTGAACGAAGTACATAAGATTATTGAAATTCCGCAGGATGATGCTTTTCATATACGAAAATAAAATTTGTGTTATGAACTTCGGGAACATAAACTGAATTTTACAATTTGGGTTAAATTTATGCGCTTTCAAAAATTTAAACCATTTGATGCGAGAAGCAATTTAGTTGTCATGATGAAGGAAAATAACCGCGTAGCGAAAGCTCGTCTCGCGTATCACGCGTATTTCAAAGTGTGTGTATGTAAAAAAAAAGAAAAAATTGCATCTGCATTCCGGTTGAGTCATTTTTATTATCCCAAGTAGTATGGAATTACACGCACAAATGTACAAAATTTGTCATCGACATCTCATACTATACGAATAGTCCAGTTAGTGAGAATGCCTTTAAATAATTAAAAGATTTTTGAAATTCTTAATTGCTTTTCGATGCCCATTGCCCAGAAATGTCAGTTTCGTCAACTCCGTAAATATCAAAAATCAATGATGTTAAAAAGAGCAATGCATACACAAACCCTGGCTGATGTAAAGTCTCAAATATCAAGATGTTTTTGGGATTGGGATTTTTTTTTTTTTATATAAAAAACCGCATACTTCCAGATAATGGATAAAAATATTTTATTCAATATACTTTACGCCACAAGTTCATTATTTTTCTCTTTTTTCAGACAAGCTAACAATTCCGTGTTGCACTGATATCTGGCCTTTTGAGAGCTATTCAAAAAAGGACTCAGTCTTTGGATATCATCATCAGAATAGGGGTGCTGCTCGAACAGCCAATAACTATTCGATTGAATTCGATTCGAGTGATGTGTGATGAATAGAGTAATCAGGTAATACATTCCAGTTCAGTACGGTTAGCGATTCCTGGATATGTTTGGCTACATGGGAGCGCAGGACATCCTACCAAAGAATGGCGGCACATAATGAATTTTCGTATATTGCATCGGTTCAGTTGAATCAGTTGTTGACGCTAGAGCTATTCAGTGATTTGGGTAAAGCAATTCCTAAAATACTATTTCCAGTTGGACCCCCAAAAACGGAGCATTATGAATATTGAACTTAATCACATCATGGATATCGTAACAAGTCCATTTTTCATTACCATTTATAAGCAAATAATATTACTCATCATTTCCCTGTTTTTTGCATCGAACTCGACTTATTCAAAGATCCCCACACTATTGCGTAGAACTTAAGAAGATGAAGGTGAGCAACCGTGCTTTCATATTCTATAGTTTAAAAAATGTTTATTTTAATAGACACAGTGAGAGAGAGAGAAAGAGAGAGAGAGAGAAAGAGAGAGAGAGAGAGAGAGAGAGAGAGAGACAGATAGATAAAGATAGATTGATATGTAGATGGAGTGAAAGTGAGAGAGAGAGAGAGAGAGGTCCAGACAGACGGGCAGAGAGAAATAGAGAGAAGGAGTGTACTAGAAAAGCTCAAATGGTAGAGCATATGAATACGGGTGTCCCTCCTAAATTTCTCCTAACGTATTATAATGTTCTTAACTTTTTAAAAATGTATTTCAGTACGAAACCCTAATTCTTGACCATCCTTTAAAATTTGTCCTTTTCGGCTTTCGCCAGACGGAGATTGCATCGCCTCATCATAATCAGAATCTTCACTGGAATCATTAACTGTCTCATATATTTGTTTTTTTTTTTTTTCTCTTCTCTGTGTTTCCATCAGAACGCGCTATGCGAAAAAGTTTGCGAACACAATTAAGATAATTTCCGTTCTCCAGTGAAATGCTAAATGACTTTAAGAATATTTAAGCTGTAAAAGCAATTTTAATTATTACATAAATGGTGTGTAAAATATACAACAATAGCAACAGCAGAACCAGCAACAACTTAATTAACACACACTTATTACAAGTTTCCTTTTGCCATAATTTTTTTTTTATTTTTTGTCTAGTTGTTCATTTTTTTCTTCTTTTTTTTTTTTAATTAAAAGCTTAATTGCCCTTTGAAGTAGTTTAAATCTCGTTTTGAAGAGAATAACAAGTAAGCTAAAGCAAAAAAAAAAAAAAAAAAATTGAGAAAAGAAAAGAACAAATTCGGATATAATAAAAAACAATAATAATGAATTCATAATTAAGGCTCTAAGAAATAGCTGCAATTGCTTCTTTTTTTTTTTTTTTTTTATTCTTTTTTATCATTTTGACGTCTTAATAATATTTGTGGTTCGCATTTCTTGTAAGAAATTTACACAAGATTTTATCTCACGTATCCATAATCTACACATATTTCTTTATTCTTTCTTATTAACACGATTCTGTGATATTTATTTACACCACAATCCCAAATTGCATCAAGTCGATACTTACCGTAACTCGAATGGATGGATATATGGATATATGGATAAGCATATACAAATGTTGAAGAAGTTATAAGAGTTCAAGAAATGGACGAATGCCAGTACGAACTCGCGGTCATGATAATTCGATTGAAATTTTCATTTTAATCGAGAAAATTTACCTTTTATCGACATTCTGATGCGTATTTCTTGCCCTTACAGATGTACATGCGATATAGTTCCCTTAGTCCTGGCTTTCTCTGGCCTGGAGTATACAAGAAATGACAATGTTAAGCTAATTATTACTTACGAAAGAAAGTTTTTCAAAATGCGTTATAGAAACTTGGGAGTCTCTGACGAAATCTGAATATTTTAAATACATTCGGAATACATTAGGAATAAAACATTCAAAAAATTCTTGCACTAGATTTGAAAAGATGAGTTAAAGGTATTTTTTTTTTTTTTTTTTTTTTTTTTTTTCAACAAGAAAGTTGTTTATAAGTAACGGAACTAATGAATAAATATCTAATGCATATATCGAGGGTCGCGTTTCCGAATATCGTAATTGTGATTTTTATATAGATGCAGAAACTTAATTAAATTAATTCCATTTTTCACTTGCGGGCACTTCCCTTATTTAAATTTTAAATAGATGAAAATGCAAATCGTTATATGTCGTCTCCAAAGTTTTTGTCCTAAATTCAAATTTTGTTTACGGTATCGAATTAAAGTTCAAAGACGATTATCACATATTCAGTGGACTTAGCAGTATAGCGTAGTTGTAACTTGTACATACTTACTTGCGGGTCGTCCTTGCACAAGCTCGCTTACTGAAAGAGATGCTAAACATGCTCTGCAAACTGATCACTGAGTTTGGGGGAAGCGGTTTTTAAAATTTACGCACAATTTCCATTTCTATCGCTAGTGTACATTTTAGAAGCAAAATTTTTTGTATGTATAATGCAAATAGAAAACAAGTAAGAACATTATATACGGGCAAGGCCGGCTAGTAGATAACCTACATCATCTCGCCTAATACAGTTCTTCACTCATTTTGATTATAGCGCACCAAAGCTTACACATTATGTTCATGCAAAGGCATAGTTTTCACGAAAGCCCTCATCTTTGAGGAATCTTTATGTGCGATGATATCCAAAAAATAGACCTACGCGGTCCAAATTCGGTAAGATTGATTTCTAACTTCAATTTACTATTATGAACTTATTTCCACCTTGAAATTTTAAAAATAACTCCTTTTTACAGCGTAGAGATTCAATTTTCGTTGGAAAGGTTATAGGAGGGAGGGTAGAAATTCCTAAATCATTCATTAATAACATTGATAGACCGAATATATCTTTTTAATGAATTTGCGATCTCTTCGTGATTATCGAGTATTCATCATTTAACTCCATCTCTTTTGATATACGAATACAACCACTCTGTATAAAGTAGAAAATTAATTATTATTTAAGTGACTTTACTTGGTAATGGGAAAGAGTAACGCCTGTACGTCCATCTATACTAAGAATCGATTTATATAAAGTTTTTTATTTTTACTTACAAGAGATATTAGGAAGAAAGGGGAAAGAAATATGTTAGAGCAAAAATGAACAATCAACAGTCCTTTAAAGATTGTTATTAAAAATCGTTGAAACAAACACTCGTCACCTCTTTTTTTTTTGTTTACATCGAAAGCAAAATAAGTATAATAACAACTCACAGCACTTGGACACAAAATGCATCTTTTTCGTTTGATTACTGACTTAATATACACACGAATGTACATGTATGTCGACTAACCTGAGGAGCATCAAAATTGTGGTTAATATTGAGTCTTGCTTATAGTCGATACTTAAAAAACTCTTTATGAAAAATTAAACCGAAAAACAAAATAGAGAGAAATTAAACAACAATTATGAGCAACATCAACAACACGTGAAGAAAAATGAAATATTCACACAAACTGCAATAAATAAGGAGATGAAATGAAAAAGACTTGAAACACGCAACTCAACTTAAAAGCAGATGTGTGCCACATCCGCATATCTGATGAAGAGAAGCAACACGAGGTGACAAAGTAAGTATATCCTCCTACACAAAAGGGGCAAAAGAGCGAATAATTACTGTAAATTCGTCAAACATGCCTTTAAACAAAAGTAATTTCGTGTTGAAGCCAGACCTCATAATAAGGTAAATATCTCACCCATATAACGTAACATAGAACAATAAATTACGAAATCAAGAGAAGGCAGAAGAGCATAAGAAGAGTTACCGGCAATGACGACGTCTTGATTCAAAAAATATAAATTTACAAGGCCTGGCTGATTATCGAGAGGTCAGTTCTTCTTCTCCTTCAAAAAAAATTAATAATTTCTCGTCCACAAATTATATGCATTCAAAGGCAAGAAGAAACAATGAAGAGAGTGTGGAGTTTTACTAAAAAAGCCACAGCTTTTGGGCACAAATTTTTACATGTGTTAACATGAAAGAAATAGAACAAAAACAGCGTAAACTGTTGTATTCCTTGTCGTTGGACACTTGACGATGACGATGACGATGACGATGACGATGACGATGAAAACATATCTATAACATAATTTGCATAAACAATTGTTATTGTAATCTATCAGGCATGCAATGCCAAAACTAATTCTTTACTTGTGACGAACTAAGAATCAAGGCAGAGACAGAGGTGTGATGCTTTACACCCAAACGCACCGAGCCTTGCGTACTTAAGAGGAGGACTGGGACTAGGTTTCGAAAATATGCAACGCACAAAAACAGGTATGATGTGCAAGAGTCACATGCTAGCTACTAAACTCGCTCGTAAACATATGCATTTAATATAAAACGTAACGCGTAATGTGAGATTTTTTGTGCAAGAACAACAAACGCTTGAGAGACAAGAATGCATGTAATGCATCGATATTTAAACGGCTTTACATACGATATTCTACGCAAAAAGCAATCAGAATAAAAAAAAACAGCCCAAACAAATCGACATAAACAAATCTTTAAAATTCATCAAGAAATAGGGAGAGTATGCCAGGCAGTTGGAAAAGAAGAGAACATACAAGGAAAATAAAATATAACCATAATATGAAATGAACAGAAGACTGTTCTGTGCTTTGCAATGCCAAAAAGTGTACTTTTTAAACACCGAAAGTACTTCTTTGGGTTTAATTTCTTGAAAAGCCGCACCGTAGCAGTTGCACACATTTAATCTTCTCAGACATTTAATAAAACACGAATCAGAAATTTAATCGAAATGCATCCTCAACGGAAAAGGAACTTAAATTTTTTCATCCGCATGACGTTTATCAAAATTAGTTGGACACTGTGCGTACTTTCCTTGTACTTGTACTTTCCGCTGTAACTGAAAGTTAATTGTGATCTTATGCTTACGACCAGCCAACAAGATTATGTATAGATATATATATATATAGAGATATATTTGTATTGCAAATGTCCACCGAATATATTAATTTTCTATAGCTTGGCTATGTGGGCCATCTTTGCTTAGTTGTCAATCTTCGTAGCTCCTGAACAACACAACTGTACAACTGTGGGCATCCTTTCAATTTTTTCATAAATAATAAATTTTCTTGAGGGCGTGGGTTTGAACGCTCACCTAGATACATCTGTGATATCACAAGAGGTATAAGAAAAATCATATCTGAATGCGCATCCGTATGTCTCTAAATGAAACAAAAATAAGGCACTGAAACAGACTCAAGGAAAGCAATAAACATGAATTTTTTCTTGTTTTTTTTTTTTATCCCGTATATACGTTTTTTTGAATTTCGACAAGCAGTGCATACAATCCCCGCTTACTGTTTGCATTTTCTTTATTCTGCATTTGCTTTATTCTTAAAGGCAAGGTTTCGTGGCCTATTTTTTCTACTCCAACAGGTTCCGAATTCAATTTTTTCTTGTGTTATTTATATTCGCATAATTATGCATTTCTTCCAAACCTGTTCTTTCGATCTTATCGATTGGACATGTTAAGGTGAAGCAGGTTACAGGTACAGATTCTTTTCGATAACTTTTCGCTTTTTCAATTATTTACCTTTGAAAGGGATTGTTTTGTCATATAAGAAGATTTTTATTCACTCGTGAAGAATGATATGAACATATTAAGTAAACAAATAATTATTCTTTATAGTCATGCAATAAGATTTTTTCGAATTATCAAATGAATGCTGGCAAAATCGATGGGACAGACATTGCCTGAGCACAAAGTAGGAAGATGTCAAGTATTATGCAAAACTCAAGGGCCTCGGCTAGGAATACTTATTATTTATCTCAGTTGATTGTAAATTGGGCGAATACATGGCTCGGTCCGATTTCGTATTCTCGTATTACAACTGCTTTACTTTTAACTCTACGAAAACTTAAACTTTTTTTGCTTAAACGCCCATTTAAGGGCGTGAATATATAGTCACTCTCTTCACTTTATTGAAAGTTAAAAAACTTAAAAAAATTCTAAATTCATTAATCAATGAGAGTTAAAGAAACTTTTTTCAATTTGCACATAAGAAGGCAGAAAATGTACTTTTAAAAAAGTACTACTCCCGTGGTATAAAATAATTACCATCTATGGTAGGCAGCACAAAAGGATGGCGAGAGAAATTGAAAAGAGAAGAAAACTTTTATTATAACTTTGGAAGAAATAGAGAGATGCTCATTATGACAAGAGACTACCGATATTGGTAGAAGAGGAAGTAAATAGTTGCAAATTTTAGAGAAAGAATAAAAGCTTTTTATAATTTTACGTTCTTAGGCAGTACAGTTAAATAATTATAAACTTTTTAATATATTTTGAAAAAAAAAAAAAAAATAAATAAAAATAAATATAAATATAAAAATGATTATTAATTTAACCCCTTATGCGCGTTTTCAATTGCTACAAGAAATAGTGTGTAGAAGTGTCTCTTTTAGACAACCGTGCTCTCCCTCTATCTCTCGATTTCTCTCTCTCTCTCTTAATTCTAACAAAAACTCTCAGATATATTTTCTATAGAGCAACAGACACAAATGCATGCTTAAACGCTCGAACGAAACCAGAATTGCTTACATAGGTTTTTCAGTGTCGCGTTAGTTTTAATATAAAACCAGAGAATGACAGTTGATTCGAGTGCGTTAGCATGTATGGACGTGTTAGTATTAAGGAAAGAAGGCATTATTTATTGACGTTGCATATGCACAAGTGAATGTAAATACATTAAAAAAAAAAAAAAGAAAAAAAGAAAAAGAAAAGCACACAAACCGGACAAAAAGCCTCAAATAAGCAAATTTTAAAAATTTGCTCGACACTGCGAACGGCAAATCAATGCATATATAAGAAGAAAAATGAAATAGAAAAAAAAAAAAAAAAAAACAAAAAGGAAAGGAAAGACAATTACGCATATAGCAATAAACATGTAATTAGATGAGTATGTGTGTGTGTGTGCTAACGTGTTAATAGTTAATTTTCAATTTTAATTAGTTTGCCCTCTCGCAAAACATGAAATAAATTTTGAAAAATAATAATAATGATTGTGAAATGTTTCTTTTCACTTGATATCGTGTAAAATGATTACCATCAACAAATAGAATTTAGTTACGCAGTGTTTGATATAAATACGCCAATGAATTAAAATATTATTTATTAAAGCTTAATGGAGAACACATTTTCGCTGCGGCAGCAATACGGGTAAGAACTGCTTAAGATTTATAATCTTTCTTTTCCTTTTTCTGGACATCTGGATAAATTTTAATATCAATTGATTTCTCGCAATTTTATGCTAAAAACCTCAACTCTTGCAATATCATTCACAACGATCGGATTAATAACAATGTCTTGTGATAATTATTTAATGACTGCACTGTGTATACGCAGGGGGCCAATGCAGAAATAATAATAATTTAATAAATTTCAATTAACGAACTGAACTGAAAGACAAGAAGTAAGGCAAACAGAAATGTTACGTATTTCGAATTTTGATTGCACGTCCTTTCCGGTTTGCCTCTTTTTTTGTATTTTATTAGCAAATTATTTTCAACTCACTTGATAAACCGCAATAAGTCTTAATAGTGCGTTTTTTAATTGTGAAAAGCCATATTCACGCTAACAGCCATCACTTAATGTGTCTACATAAACAACGCGGTTTTTTCTTAATTATGAAATATATTATCTATGTCAGTGTGCGACAGCCAATATTGCATTTTAATAAAGGAATATATCGGCAAAATAAATGAATCGTTCCGTTTGTAATATATTTCGAAATGACTATCAGACAAATTGCAAACTATGTACAAATAATGCACCGATTTTTCCATATCCGACTGGTTAGCTCTAATCTTATTGAACCCTTAAATGCGCAGAGATCGATCTAAAACGCTACAGTTAAGCGCATGTATATAAGCGTTGATGGTCACGCAACTCAGTAATTATGACGTTTTTCTTCTTCTTCTCATTTTTCTCAAAGTAAATTATTGCGAATTCTGCTCATATAAGATCTGTGGAGGCACATTTGTTAACGTCATCTTTTCAATTCGTGATTTCGTTTGTCTTACAGTTGCACAGACTGCAAATTATAAGGTAGTCCGGAAATTTCGCGCGGTTTTCCACTATGAAAATAAAATAATTTTTTTTTTATATTATTTTCGTTGAATCGAGGTTCTCTGCAATCTCGCGAATGGTTATGTGTCGATCAGCTTCAATCACAACCTTTACTTGGTCATCGTGAATGGTCTTTGGCCTATTAGGACCAGCGGTAAAGCTTTCACTGAAAATTTCCAGAAAGAAATTTCGTACACCAACTTTGGCAAGTGTGTTTTGTTACAGCATTCGTTCCATACGCAGAACATATTTCTCTATGGGCTTCTGTAACTGTTCTACCTTTTCTGAAATAAAAAAGGAAAATATGTCTTAAACGCTCACTTTGCTCTTCCACGTCTTAGTTACTTACATGTCTCACTGCTACAACATAACCGATCGCTTTGCAAGTTTTTTACATAATAAACTTAAGCCTGCTCTACATAACTATATATACTTTTCGCCCTAATTATCTGTCTAGTTAGCTGAAAAAAGTTATTTTCGCTGTAATGGCTTTGTATTCGCTTAAGATAATAAAGATTGAAATTCACGCCAAGTCGAAATGGTTTCCATACCTGTTATGCTGAAACATTTCATTACATTATTTATATTAAATTGGTGTCGATATAATTCTTGAACTTGTAATGAAAATATTGAATGATTCAAATTTCGCGCCTAATTGTACTGATTTTCCTTTTATTTCTTGGGGTCTGCCCTAAGAAGTGAAAGACCTTACGACTTTTTCTTAAAGATTCCTGCAAAAGAGGACTTCTACACCTATAGAAAATAATGAAAACGGGTTCCGTCAAAACGTACTTAACTCTGTTCCGAATCGACCAAAAACTTTTGAATTCATTCCAATGTATTCAAATTTTACGCTTGTTTTCCTCTTTTTTTTTTCTCTTTTTTTCCTTTTTTCCTTTTTTTCCTTTTTTCCTTTTTTCTTTTGCTAGTTATTAGATACCCTGAGGGTTGCTTAATAAGCGCGTTAAGTGATGTTCCTTTCCTGTGCTCTGTTATTGTTGTTATTATTATTTCTTATTAGCTTCACACTTCAAAAGTGCTTTCTATTTAAAACATTTTTCCACAAATTTAACCAGCGAACGCCCACAAAAGGTGCTGCATAACTATAAATATGTTTAAAATGAATTTCGCTTCCTTTAGCATTTGCGAAGTTCTAGCAGACTTACGTGACTATTGGATGCTATCAGATCGATATTATTATTGGTACGATTAGCACTGCGGTACATAGGTCATCTAGCGGTAATTGTGAAGACCTGCAGCTGCGGTGGCATCTTTTAAAATTCCTTGACAGTGTTTTTGTCTTGTATATTGTTCTTCTTACGGACTCCTATGTCCATGAGTCTTTTCCTTCTGCTTGTTCATTGCCGTTATACCTAAAATGTTAGCTTCTACACCGGGGTTGGCGTGGACAGAGCTGTCTCAGTGTAATCTGTACGTAAAGTTTTCACCTATCGATTTTGAATTTTAGATGTGATAAGACTCGAGGTCTTTACTTTACTTTAATAGTGCGGAGATTACGGTTAGATCATGATGTACTATTTTTCCAACAGATTGATTTTGTGCTTTATATGCTGTTGGTGCAAGATTGATGCATCCTGACGTGACATACGAAATGTTTTCGATCGAATTGTATTCAAATCGACATTTATGAGGTGTTACGGATGAGCCTTTCACAATAGCTTTGAAGTAGTTTGTTGCTGTAATAGCCTGGCATTGAATGACGATTACGAAGCCTTCTATTTCTGGAAATAATTCTCGGGATGTAGGACAAAATTTTAAAGTTGAAATGAATTTCAACCATGCAACGGTTCAATCGTCCATCCTCTTCCTTCCTTCTTTTGCGATGATCGTTAAAGGGCTTCATTGATTATTTAATTGTTAATTGCCTTAATAACATTTATTATCATAATAATTAATTACGTTATTATTATCATTTTTGATATTAACATAATTATTATGATTGTTAATGCATTTTCCCATTTCATTTCTGGTCACAATTTACATCCAGCAGCCAAATTAAGCAAAGCATTATTAGCATTAAAGGCTTAAATGAAGCCATCATTTCATTATAATGTAAGCGAACTTAAGTCTTAGCTTTAAACTATAGCAGTGTTGTAGGTCCCGCTTATTCGATTTAGACCGTCTGCGTTACGCATTTTTCTATCTCGAATATATATCGCGATTAGAAGGGCGCTCATTTTAAAGAGTATTATCAATAAAAAAACTTCATTGTCTTATAAAGAGAGACCTAAAATTCGTATGTTTGCTTACATTACGTAATGCACATGAAATGCACATCAAATGTTGGATAAACGAAAAAGTCAATGGCGTTTCTCCCAATAAATAGTTTTATGTACGGGTAAATTTGGTAGAACTGACCCCTATATATATATATGTGAAAAGTGAGAGCCTATAGGCTGTTTTACTTTAGTCGAAAACAAATATGTGGAAAAATGAGCCAAAGTTGTAGCAAATTCGCTTTATTTTACAATAGGTTCAGAGGGGAGATATCGCCTTTCACTACGACAATGCCAGACCACTTCATTGACTCCTAAAAATTGGGAAAGCTTGGCATAGCTAGGAGCTGGCTATGTCTCCACATAAATGTGCTTTCGAATGCGGCGCGTGAAAATCTCTTGGCTCAAGTTATCGTTTAAAAATCGTAGAATTTTCACAGCGATGGAATTATGTTTTTGCCAGACAAAATGGCAGTTCACTTAAAATATAAGAAAAATTTGGGTGAAATTTAAAATAAGGAAACAACATAAAGCCTTTCCTTTACGTAATATTTTTCTTCTTTGTTAACGGTGACGAAATGTTTTCAATTCAATTGCAAAACCAACAAAATCATGTTCGGATAGGAGATAAGAGGATATACGCCGCCTAATGACAGTTCATTTAGAATTAAGTAAACAGCCTTATCTCACATACGTTGAAAAAAAAATGCAAAGGGGAAAAAAAAAAACTAAAAATACAAGACTGTCTTACTCACCTAACATGTTTGGGAATCATCATCTGCCCTTTACGGCCAATTCCATTTACATTTAATAATTAGTCTAAGATATGCTTACCGCACAGAATGAAAAACAAAAAAATTGCGTTGCGGCGGTAGTCGGGCTATGAAATTTTAGCATATTTTTATTTATTTTTTTTATTTTTCGTGTAAACTCAAACAAAAGTTGATAAAAAAAAAAAATCAACAAACGACTGATGGTAATGAATAACGCTGTTCTATACTTTGTTTGCGCTTCTGCTTAAGCTTTCATAGAAGAACAGACTTCTCTCTCTCTCTATTTTTTTCTTTCATGACCAACCACTCAAAGCATGTCCCTCGTACGTGCATAAACACGATGGTGGTTGGGGAGAACAACTTGGGGAAAGGATGTAGTATGTGGCCACGGTCTGGGGTGCAAAGCAAAGGGCAAGATAATAAGAAAATCCCGTTATCTTAAGCGACTGCTTGACCTTTGCTTTCAAGACTGCCAGTGTATCATCTTTCATCAAAATGCCGCAAAAATCGCTACATGTAGATTGAGTACAAGTATGCATAAAGCATGGATAAAGCTAGGACGGACAGACAAGCTTATATCGATTCAAAAAGTGATTCTCGATCGATTAGTATAATAAAAGATGGATCTGTCCCGACTCCTTCTTGGTGTTACATACGTCCGCGCAAATTTAATATACTCTCTACAACAAGTTGTGTGGGGTATAATGAATGGCAGTTTTTTTACGCTTAACTTTAATATTATTGTTTGTAAAAAGTGAAAAATTTGTAAAGATTCGCAGAACATAAGGTATGATTTAGTGTTTGATATAAATACGAAAGTGAAGTGAAAAGGAAGTGCGTTATATAATAGTGGATCATAAATGATTAGACGTACATCCATAGATAACGGAGTAGCCGCCTCAAAAAAGCATAATCAGTGTTCTATTATGATCGAAATAAGAAGAAAATATAATATCTGTGGCAAGCTCATCACATCGAGTATCTCCCAAAGACTGGTTGGAAAAAGTATATACAAAAAAAGGTGAAATTGCAAAGAAAATATATCAAGTGCTGACATATATTCTCATAATTTTTTCATTTGAAAAAGGCATTTATCGAGAAAAATTGGTGCAATATATATTAATCGAAGTATGTTCCATCGTTTGGTACAACCTTTTCCCATCTTTCTTGCAATGCCATGCGATGCCATGCGGAAAGAACGACATTGGTTCGGCAGCGAACCAATCAATCATCGAGCCATTTTCGGACTTGTTCAGCAATTCGAAATCGCGTGCCAGCCAAGCCAGACTGCATTAATCTAAACAAATGATAATTAGAAGAAGCTATGTCTGGTGAGGAGGAGGCTGGGTGCGTCAGGGCATCTCATTCGAGCTGCAACAATGTATCCCTGAAAACTCTTGCAATGTGTGGCCGAGCGCTATCATGCTAAGGCATGACTTTGCATCTGTTAGCCGCTATTGCTGATCTTTTTTGCAACATTACATCTTTCATATAAGAGTTTCATTCGGTTTTAACGACTCCTTATACACCACATACCAAAGGTACAGCAAAACTTTTTGGCAACGAGTATTTTTCTTTGGTGTCGATGTCGATGGCTCTCCTGGATTAATCTATGACTTTTTGCGCTTAGGATTGTCTTAGTACAACCACTTTTCATCGTCATTCATAATAGGCCACAAAAAACGTTTCTTTTTTTTGCCTGGCCAGCAATGGAAACGTGCTGTTGAAATGGTTCGATTTGGCATTTTTCTTCAATTCGTATGATAGCCATTTTCTACCCTTTTGGATTTTTTCCATCGCATGTTAACGGCTGGGAATAGCTGATTCATCAACTGCTAAGCTGCTCGAAAGTTCTTTGAGAGTTTGAGCTGGGTTTTCATTCAGAGAATCTCGCAATTCATTGTCTTCAAATTCTTTTCGTGCTTCAGGTCGTTCTTTATGATGGAGCGACATAAGCGACCGTAAGCTTCCAAAAATGTCTGATGGGCCTCGGCAGCAGATTTCTTCAAGTCACACAACAAAAGTAATGAATGACGAAAATACAATTTTGGGCGTTCCACGATTCTCGTCCGTATACACTGAATAACACGGTATTACTAAATAGTACACGGTTATTTTATATAGAAAAAAGGTCAAAATCAATTAAATTAAAATCTTTGTGTACATTGATACGTCGGATCACTTTATCATTTTCACTAATAGATGTCGCACGCGTCGTGGTAAGAATACGTGTAAGCACTTACTATATATTATTATATATTTTCTTCAATGCAGTGCACTTGTCCGCAAACGAATAGCTTGCGCCGTTTTAAGATCGCAAAGCGCCATTTGAAAAAGAAAAGTTTCTTGTCAAAAGGTAATCTGGCCATCTGTCTTAGCTCGGCTATATATAGTCTGTGAAGGTGCGATACATTCCGGGAAAAAGCTTAAAATGAGTTTTATGGATAGCGTTCTTAAGATAAACTTCATTAGCTTTTTTCAGATAGATTGTCTTAAAATTGTTCGAAAATGCTAGGGATTGTTGCATTTGCTTAGCCTTAACACGATCGTGTTACTATTTCAAGAGTGTGCTTTTCCCCTCCGGAGCACTCAGAAATACACATCAATCAACTCATAAACTGTATAGATTTTGTGTAAAGTCCTTAAACGAGTCATCTCTTACCGTCAGTCTTACCGCCTTCTACTGTTGACACGCTCTTCAGTTTCAAATTTCTCTAACAAAAAAAAGGAAAGAAAAAAAGAAAATATATGCCAATAATAGTATTAAGTTATGTTAGTTGTATTGTTATAGTTATAGCGGAATTTGAAAGTTTTCTTTTTAAAATTAAGATGAATACGTTCTGATTATATGTGAGATTTTAATTTGAGAAAAAGCCAAGATTTGCGTTCATTTCAGAACAATTTCACATTGTTTTTAAATGCGCTTTTTTGTCTATTTACAGTTTCGTCACCTAAAAAGTTTTTTCCCGATGCCAGCCCACAAAATTTTACACTATTTTCTTTCGAAACTAAAAATTAAGAAGAAAGAAATAAAAGTATTTCTCACATTTCATGTGGGCTTGACACGAAAAAATACTTATTTGCTACAATTTTGGTAAAGTTGTTAAACGAAAAATTAGCCACAAATAATAACGAAAACGCCCAAATAACACCCATAAAAAGAAAAGAACAGATAAGAAAGATAAGAGTTGTGAGTGTTTAAACGATTGTTTTTTGTTTGTTTGTTTATGTATTTAGTTATTTTTTTTTTTTTTTTTGGAAATAATGTAACGTCAGTGCGCCAGTTAATAGCGCAGAGAGAAAGAGTGTTAAATAAAATGAATAAAAAGTTTTCTAAATGGATGAAAAGGCGATTGCATGAGTTTAATGCCAAACATCTTAAACAAGAAACTAAATTAATTAGTGGGAACAAATTATTCATAAAATTTTTTCTTATTAATAATAAATAATTTCTATAGCCATACGACACATAAGATGTGTGCGTGTGTGTTTGATCACTTTTCTTTTTTCTTACTTGCTTTTTTTTTTTTTGTATTTTCTCCGACTTTCCAAAGAATTTGTACTCAAGCTCTCTAAAGATTAAAATTATCCAGTTTATCTCAAATAAAATACGAGTCATTTATTTACTTGCCAAGTGGACGTACTGAAGCCAATGAAGCCAATGGAATTCAAAGTAGATTATGAAGTGTTGGTTCGTGTGTGTGATACTTTTGTTTTTTTTCTATTTAAACATTACCCTCTCTATGGCGTTGTCTTCTATTTTGTTGTGTGATGTTTGTGTTCCTTTAAATAAATCTTTTTTTTAGATTTTACGATAAAGAAACATGTTCAAGTTTAATGTTAAATAAACAGAATACCATCATACGTTTACCTTACTACACTTAATTAACCCATTATTTCTTTTATTATTTGTTTCTTGTCCTGGCGCTTTTAGCTCCTACGTATGTTTACGTTAATAACCGCTCGCCGTGGGCATCATTATGTGCGCCCGTATCTCTATGAATTATTCTACAGCTAAGCTGCAGCTACCCAAATCAAAGGAAGGAATCTTAAGTATAAATTTCTTTGTCGCTTTCTCTATGGCCGTGCGTGAATAAAGACGATTTTTTTTTTTTTTTAATTTCATTTACGGCCATAAGCTGCAAGTGTAAGATTATATCAAGTTTCAGATTTCTATTTAAAATTTTGGATTGGAAATAAGAGATATTAAGTAGGCAGAGGGACGGACGAGAGTTGGAGGGTAGGTCAAAACTTATTCGATCGGGGATTGTCTGTTGTACGAGCATAGATATACTTTATAAAAACTCCTGTTCACGCCTAAATGATGGGAATAGAAACAGACATTCCCAGTATATTCAATAAATCATTCAATAAATCGTGCTCATGGACAGATATATATGTCTATATATGCAAGCAAAATAGTGGAAGGAGCTTGCACCTCAAAAACAAAAAAAAAAAAAACAAGCAGCCACAGAGTAAGTCAAGACAATCACAAAGGCGGCCAGCCGCCTCTCTGTCTATATTTGCCAGATGTTATGGGTATCAGAAAAAAGCCATTTCCAGCCAATGTTCACAACACCTACGCACGCGTTGAGACTTTCATTTATTTTTTCGTTTATTTTGTTTATTTTGTTTTTTTTACGAAAATAATAAACTAAACGACTAAGCGTGTGAATACGAATGAATTAAGTATAAGATGGTGGTCTCTGCCGGGTGACGGGATAAGAGACACGCACAACCACATGTTACTTATCTAAAAACCATTATTATTATTGCATGATGTCTCGATTTGCGTATTTCCTTGCGTAAATTTGTGCGTATTGTGTTCACGTGATTGCAAATGTAGCTAAAAGCCTTAAAGTCATCATCAAAATTCTTAATTTTCATCTTTTTTTTCTTTTTCAATTTTCCCTGAAACCTTATACCCACCCACCCCCTTATATGAAAATGTAAAGATTGTCGGATGCATATACATATTGTAACAAAACAATAAGACATTCGTACACTCACTCATACTCGTACGAGTATACATTTGAATGCACGTACGTACACGTATAACCGAGATATTACAATTTGGAATGCGATCCTCATCTACGTCGCTCTAATCGAAAGTAAAAGACTACCGACAAGAATTTTGAAAAATACCATAGAGCCGGCAAAAAGAAGAAGAAGAACAAAAAGGTATTATTTAAAATGCATGAAACGTTCAATTCAATTTGCTTGCATACACACAACACACATAATATATGTGTTAGGTGTATAGGAAAATGGCTAAGCACAAAGCGACACATCACACACTGCAGAAGATCTCTGCTGTTTTACTGTGTATCGAACAAGAACACATTCGCCTTTATGCCCACTATCGATGCTATATTGGATTTCTGAAATGTTTACTCTAACGCATACAAATGCGAATTCCCGATTCGACAAAGTCTCGAATCCTTCGTCGTCTCTTTTTTTTTTTTATTCGTTTCCCTATATATCTATCAGTGATTGGCATAATTACGACCTCAAAATGTTGATTAAATTCATATAAATTTACAACAATTGGTCGATTGATGAGACAGAGAAACAAATACTTTACTTTCTCGACTTTTCGAAACTCTCTAAACTGTCGAAGTTGTGCAATTTAACTGCGGTTTTTAGATCCGCTAATAGATACCGATCCTTACCAAGTTAAAAAATCCACTAATTGACTTTTAGTTGCTAAAATCTTCTACGCGTCACTGATCAACTCGTTTTGTGGGTGTGTGAGTCTATGAACAATGTCTGTGAAAGGAAGGAGCCTTTGATCTGTTTTACTATAATTACCATATGACATTTTTTCATATTTCTTTTTATATCACTTACGCTTGCGTAAAAAATCTGACAGCCTTTTCCTTAGCAATCTATTTAACTTAACATCACGGCAAATAGCCAGATTTCTATATATGAGAGTGCGATCTAATGATTATTATATCATTTTCGTACACTTGTTTAGCGCACGTTAATTTCATTGAGAGGTACGACGGCTAGATGTTACATATTTACTTGAACTCGTCATGTTTGCTGTATTGAAAAATAAAAAGTAATAGCAGCAGCGACATCCACTCCATCATAAACAAATTTGAATATAAGACTTTGGAGTATAAAAACACATATATAAAATAAACGTGTTAAAGTTTAAGCGAGAACAGCGAAACATCAACAATTTAAACATATTTCGATGGTTGTAAAGGAAACGCAACATAATAAACTGGGATTACACACGTTTCCTTACTTTTCGCAGCTTCGAAAGCGAAGCGTTGCAAATTTGTGTGCACAGGTTATTAAAAACTTTACTACATTCCCGGGCTAGTAATTAAATTGTAGTTCATGATCCCAAAATGTTGTTGACAAGGAGCTGAAGGAAGAGAGAATAATGTTCGCGCACACACCTGCAGATGAACAGACTATGCAATGCAGTACCGTCTAGTTGTAATATTGCATTGCACACGTCTCAAGTCCGGTATTATCGATTATATATCACTGTATTAGAGCCTTTTTTTCTACGACGGTTGAAAGAAGCGATGGGTAAAATGTGTGCACTCTTCGAAAGACGTTCGAAAGACGGCAAATTTGTGGTGCTCGCTTACCGGGTGTATCTGTGGCAAAGACAGGTGAACTATTTACCGTTTAGCGGGCGACAGTGCTGACGTTAATGGCAGCGAATACAAAGCATAGTAAAACGTTGACAAAACTCAAAGTTAATTGGTAAGGATCGACGTACATTAAAAACGATTTTGGTCGCACACAAACATAAAACTGCCGCGACAAATATGACAGCAGGACACTGAACACTCACTTGACTGATTCTGTTTTGGCTAAAAGTCGCCGACGGGAGCTCCACAAAGCTAGCATTTATAGAAGGGCTGCGGGAACTGCAAATAATCGAAGTCAATGCTAAGCTGCGAAAGAAGTGTTCCCACGATCACAAAACCTGGACACTTGGCGATTGGAAGAATGTGGTGTAAGCCGATGAGTTATCGTTCCCAAAAGGGCGGGGTGTATATATGAAGGACCCCGAAAACAAACTTACCCTGCCGAACTACCTGCGCAATACATTTAAGGCCCGACAGCTTATTAATATACATAAATATTCTGTATTTGTCAGGTGTTCGTATAATTTTGTCTATCGCCTGTAGATGCTCGAATACACTTTCACAAAACACCCTTTGATGAATTGCACAAGGTAGGTGTAGGTTATCAACAGATTTGCTTATCCACTTACGAAAAATTGATGGGAAATTTTGATTTTATTCTTTTTCATTTTATAAATCGTTTTCCGATTACACCCACGAGTGATTCCGATACGACCTCTCATTTAATTCGTGTAACTCAGAAACACCCATCCGTGGGCTAATAAAGTGCACAGTGTATCGTGATGGCATGAATATCAGAAGTTCACTTAAATGCGTAATTTTTGAATTTTTTTAGTTTGAAAACATTGACTTTTGTTATGATTCATAGGTTTCGTTAACGTAACAAGCGTAACAAGAAAGGGTTTTTTGTTAAATAAACTTTCACATGCGTTAGAGACCGCAAGAGGAAATGAAAGCAAACGTTATAAGGGCTTGTCTGCGTATCTAGTCATGTTTCACTTTAACGTCTGTCCACAACATTATTGCGTTGCTGTCATTATTTTTGTCATAGTTTCCTGTTATCTTGTCGATCCATTCTCAATTTTCTTTATGTTTATTTATTATTATGAACTCAACACTCAGCATAGCAATTGTAAGTAAAATATTGAATTTGATTCCCATAGAATATGATTTTGACACATTAAGAAATTCAATGTCGGCTTTCATCTCAAACTGTTATCGCCCTAAATGACTTGACTCTCGTTTCGACTTGAAATTCGTCTTCTTATTCACTAATTGTGTAAACAGGTAAAAATAATTGAATGCCATACAAATTTCAATATAAAAAGTTAACCATAATGCATGATGACTAAGAGAAAATGTGTTTACATTAAAATTATTATGAATTTAAAAGAAAAAGAAAACAAAAAAAAAATATATATAGAAATTTCTAAGAAAACCTTAACACACTGGCATGGCTGGCAAACGTACGTAAGCTTGAAATATATGTGATATACATTTAAATTTACATATAGTATAAATTATTCAAAATTGTTTGCTTTACTATCATCATCATTATCATGCTTTATCAACGTCAATAATAGCAACAACAATATCAGCAGAAGCAGCAAGACAATATTATTAAATTGAGTAGAGCTTTATTACCTTGTCGCTTGTTTATATATATATATATGTATTTATACGACAACGTTTTCAAAATTGTTGTTGACTTGTTCATAACATTGAAAAGTAAAACGAATACAGATTATAATGATATTGACGAGAGTGCAAAATATGAGCTCATAGGTTGTATAAAAATGCTTTTTCGTTAAACGATCGAATGCTTAGAAAGAAAGCTCTGCTAAAATATCGTATATTATTAATATAATATTAAAACAATATTTTCTTTGTACTTATGCAGTGAGTTTAATTTAAAACCCAACCCGATGGTAGAGGGAGACGTGAATTTTAAAAGATCTTTATAAGCAAATGATCTTTGAAGAGGTGGCTTTTAGCTTAAAAGGTCTTGAAACCTTGTCCTAGCCATCCATCGTAGGCGAATTGTCTCGTCAATTATTGAATTATCCGATTTGAAAATTTCAGTTAATTACCGATTTCGTTAATGACTTCTTGCAATGTTCTTAAGTCTTTAAGTCTAACTTTTGGCAGGATTTTGGCACAATTGTCGCTTCTTATGTGAACATATGTGACTTTCAGACGGTTGATGAAAGCGGCAAGTGAATATAATAAATTCCATTTCGTATTTAACGGTAGACGTGAGTGTACTTTCCCGATAAGAAAATCCATCTCTATTACTACACGCTACTGATAACCGAATGCCTCAAAGTTCGCGTACCTTTAAGTGTCGAGTGATGTATGTAATGGGGGAAGAAAAAATGTGGGGGGCTATCGAAATATTCAAGATAAACCAGCGGGGCTTCCGCGCAGCCAACTAATTAAGATTCGCAACTATATTCAAGTTCGAATCTCCGATCTCCGGGTAGACCTTTGTCAGTTTAGTGTGTGGTCGTAGCTATAGTGAACGCTCGGTTGGTACACAGCGTAGCACTTATGGATCAGAGAAACACTATTAAGGCTATGGCCAAGCCTTGCATCTCTCTCTTTGCCCTTTTCTTTCGGACTCATAACTGGGATGCACTAGTTTCATCATTCGCATTGCAAAGGTATATTCAGCCGAAACCTGCCCGCTGTATGTACTGTGCATTGTACAATTTTTAATTGATTTACCCATCTGTCCGTCCGTCCATCTATCACTCAGTCACATAAATAGAACATGCAATGTCGTAAAATTGGTGACATAAAATTGAAACTTAAGTTCTTAAGATACGTTCAGCAATCGAACTAACAAAACCGTAAACATATCTCATAAATACACACAAATTTCGCATTAATGTTGCACACAATCCTGAATATAGGCTATACATAATGGATGGATGGAAAATTTGCCATAAATAATAATTGGCAAACGGCAGCTTGGGGGCGGCTTCAACGTCCTTCAACGTCCTCAATACAAATAGTTATGCCCATTGAGTCACTAATCGGTTATGCGTGTGGCATAATTTTGAAATTAACGAAGTTTTGCTTACGGTTACATATGATAATTATATCAGTTTCTCTATTCCAATATTAATTCATCCAAACATCGAGCTGCTTTTTCTGTTCATTTTTGTGAAAATGATTCAAAACTTTGTTTTGATTAATGCTTGGCTCCGCGCTGACGTCATAAGATGAATTACGCTGATCTTTCGATTGTGTTAACAAATGTCATATACCTTGTGAAAATTATCTAGGAACTATGGACCCATTTACAGACCGTAGTAGGGCTTGGTAGGGTTAGTGTTATCAATGTTACGCAATTCTAAAATCATTTCTTGGAGAATATATAATAAACTCGTTCCATAAGCAACTACTACTACTATGTAAGTGTAAGACTAAACAACTTTTCAAGATTGATAAAGCCAAGGATGCTTACACGATTGCTTATTGCTTATAACATGCCCCTAGATATACTTTTTATATCACATATTAAAAAAATTACCTACACAACCTTAATAGTGAAATGAAAGGATTTCCGTGGAAATAATTTAAAAAAATAAAGTGACGTAAAGCTTTGATGTAAAAATTTGTAGCATTGAAGCAAAGTTTGCGGGCTTTAAGAGAGAGTACGATTTATTTATTAAATAAATAGTTACATTTCGTAATGGCTCAGGTGCGTGCAGGTGTACATTTTATGGCTTGCAACAATTTGACAAGGGTGACGTATATATAAAAAGTTTATAAAACGATTGTGATTGTATGTGTAATAATAATAATAATAATAATAATAATAATAATAATAATAATAATAATAACAATGATAAGAATAAAAGACAGAAAGAAAAAAATCGATTTTTAAAAAGCAACAACAAGAGAGAAACCATCAAAATGTCGGTAAAATATCGAAAAGAAATTTATGAGGTTCGAGTAAATGGAAACCAAAACGACGAAGAAACGAAGAAATAAAATTCATAATTCAACCAACGGCTTGAGATGGCAAAGAGAGAAAATAAAACAAAAGAAGAATAAGAAATACCTACTAAGAAAAGTATAAAGTTCAGAAGAAATGTGATCTCAAACCAATTTTTATATAACGATGCTTAGGCTGATGTTATCGAGCGATACAAATTGCTCTGCTAATGAAAAGAATTCTTGAAAACAGAAGTCTTTCCACTGGCTTTTTATTTTTTATTTTTTTGTTTTTTTGTTTTTTTTCTCTTTTAACAAATCGTTTATGATAATTAGAGACAGATGAAAAAGAGAAATAAATGTTGAAAAGCTAGAATTTTTTAAAATCATTTTATGAGTAACTTTGCTTTTGCTTAACTTTCATTTCCCTTTTTTTTTTTGGTCAAATTGGTATTTATGTTTTTAGGGTTTTTATGGAGCAAGGCAAAGGATGGCGGCAAAAAAATGCAGCGAGGCAAAGAGAATTGTGTGAATATAAAATCTCTAATTAAAATATGTCAAATAAACTGACACAACAAAATGCGGTGTAGCTTTTTAGGTTTCCATGAATTTTCTAACAAAACACTATACAAGCTGTCAGCACGACAGTAGACACACACACACACACACACACACACATAATGCAACTGCAAGGTAAACTTCAATAATATAAATAGACTTGCAAACCAAACCAACACAACCAACTTAGCCAATAGAAGCAGCACAACTAACCAACATTTACGATAACTAAGCAAACCAAAGTGTAAGTAATAAAAGTAGTTTAAATAGCAAAAGCAATAGCAGTAACAGTAACAGCGTGTCGTTGTTTTCGCCATACTTATAGTTGTAATAGTTTTGTGCCAAACATAATCATCAGCAGTTGGCAGTAAGTGGTATTGCCATTCAATACACGACAACTTTTTCCCTTCATGCTTATTATGCCCGCCAAAGAGAAATGCGTACCGGTGTGCTGAATTTATCCTTTCATTTGTACTCAACAGATTACGATTACGAAGTGCACATCTCCATAAATTCCATATATAAAATTCTTAGTTGCTTACGCTTTCTCCACCTGTTCGCTTGCCAGTCGTCTGCTGTTCGATTTGCTCATGGTGCAAACCGCAAGAAAGAAAATTTCAATTTGAGAAATAGTCATCTTATGGAGCGGAGAGAGAAATAGGGCTTGAAATTCATAGGATTTCGTTGACAGGCTGCCGAAAGCGACAACTTGAACAGAAAAAACATGGAGAAAAAGTTTGTCAAATTTATGTAAAATTTCAAGGCAAGGCAAAAAATAGGCGTAATGCAACCACACTAACCTTTATGAAAAACATTGAAATAAAAAAAAACTTGCTGCGAATATTTTCGAGAACCCAATAAAAAATGAGTATGAAAAACTTCTAATCAATTAAGAAAGTTTCGCCCCAACAGCGCGTACAACTTGTTTGTCTTGCTTAAACACCCGGGCGACGGGTATTCAAAATTCATTGTGCATTCAAAAGTTTTGTTACTTGTTTTGCTTTGTTTACCTAAGCCGACCACAATGTGTAGATAATGAAATTCTGAACAAAAATTTTCTTTTTATACATACATTGTACGAAAGTATAAAATCTTGATTACCTTTTTATTGTTGTTGTGCTGTTCCTCACTATATAGAGGTTTTTTTTTTTTATTTTTATTATTACAAGTAGTGATAAAAAGGGAAATGTATGACCTAATATTTACGATATTGGCAGTAACATGGAACAGTAACAACCAGTGTTAATATTCTCGAGAAAGAGATTAAAACTTCACACCTTATATTGGGCCTGGGGAAAGAGTACTTCTGCACCTGAAAAAAACATGAATATTGAAATTTAAGAAAATATTTCAGAACACACGAATTGAAATTCACGGAAGCCATCGCTGAGAACATATCGCCTTAGGGCGATAAATTGTATTAAAGCATGTGTAACACAGGGCAGCGGCATCTGTCTTGGGGAGATGGGTCTAGTGCAGTGGCAGAAAGAAGCGCTTGAATTGTTGTGAACGGAAAAGTCAAGCGCAAATGCAATTTATTCCTACAATTCCTGAGCGGCTGTACGTAGTGCTCATCAATGTACGCACTAATGTGGAAATCATAATTGTCCCATGTGTCCGTTTTGTGTGAACATAGAGACGAACGACAAGCGTATAATTTTCTAGTAATAGTATGTTTGATGCATACGGTCGTGGTAGAAACTTTCGGTTGACGAAGCGACATATGCGACAAGGTGCTATCGCATTGCTAGGAGACCATTTGATAAAAAAAAAAAAAAAACGAATTGACTGAGACGCCATCAAACGAAGCATGCCAATTGAAATCAGATTCTTCGGAGGAATGCCTTGCATTGGTTTCGTGGAAGGTGGCTATAAGTAAGTAAGCAGAACTTATTTACGCTTAACAAGGTCAAATAGTGCCTTGCTACTGTTGTGGACAAAGCGTATTTACGGAAATGCTCATCTGTCGCTCACATAGCAAAGAAAGAAAGAACAAATGCGCATACACTTGACAAACGGGAAGAATTCATCCAAACTATATTAAAAGCTTCCTTCATATCATAGCTTAAGACTTTTTAATTATTCATAACTAACGATCTTGTAAGCATGAATACACTGTTTAAATATTCCTATTTGTCCATTTCAAAAATCGGGACCTGCCCCTTTAGAAATCTTTTCTACTAATTTCGGAAACATTTTTTCATTATGAATAGAGATTTAATAAGAAAGTTCATCTAACGAGCGTTGAATAGTTTAAAATGTTACTCGGTTTAAAAGTAAATGAAGGGACGAATTTTGGCTTGGTACACCTTTGACATTTTGTGCCTCGCCTTATATCGACAGTGGTATACAAGATTCGTTCAAAGCGAAATACGTCTGTCGTCTTCCCTTCTTGAGCCCTAGTGTTCACTCATTCATTCATATCCAATGCTTGAAATAAGTTTTCATTAATTATTTAAAAATTTGGCATTTTTGTGTATTTTCATTAAATATCGGACAGAATATTATAAACACATCTCATGAAATTTATATTAACTTTTCTGAATTATCGCAATATTTACGAAGAACCTAATAAGCCATCAATTCGTGAATCGAAAAATTAAAGCTTGCTCTTTGAACCCCCTTCCTTCTAAGTTCCGAGAATTATTTCAATTATTTGATCCGAACGTGATGACAAAGTGCGTGCGTTTCTATGCAATACGTTACGTTACCGTAACATATTTACTGTGATTGATATCTGGTATGAATTCCACTTTTCACCTCACCACAGACAGATGGTACATGGCAGCAGTGCATGTTCTTTGAAAACATCTTCTGCATATATTTGGCTACGCCCCTTTGCTTGGTACCATTTAACATAATATTAACGAGCGCATTTCTGAGAAATCCTATCACTAGTACCACAAACATTTGCGACATGTTAACGTGCTTAACACCTCATTACAAAGCCACTATACCTGTAGTACCTAGCAAGACGGTGGCGAAATTTTGCATAAATAATTAACGCCAAGCATCATATGCCGCGAAAAGATGAGTTATGACAATAACTCAAAAATCAAAGCTGAATAATTTTTTGTGAGGGCTTTCAATGTGTCATCTGTTGTTGTCCAAACGATCTACATTTGCTGCAATATGCAAGCAATGGCAGATGCGATGCATTGTTGAATTATGCAGCAAATATCGATTGCATTTGCAAAACATTTTAATGTTTTTCTTATTTGATTTACATATCGTAACACTGTCTTGACAGTTGCACGAAAACAGTTGCAAGTAAAATATTTTTACTTTTATTACTTCACGTTTTATTGAGCACTGGAACGAAGGTCTTAGTTAGTTGAAAACATTTATGCATCCAGTGCTGAATAGCTGACAAGACCTAAACAAATGAATGCCTAAAAACATTTTTTCACTAGCAGTTCGCTTTGTAAAGAATACAAGAAAGAACGATAACCCGATCAATGAGTCGGCTTATGAACGCTTCGTACATACCTTATTTTACGAAAATCAATCCGTCAATGTGAAGGGAAATTTTTGCGAACCGCCACAATCTCTAGTTTATAACCCATTTAGTCTAACGCACATTACCATTTTTATCCTCCAATTAGAATTAACTTAGAGATGCATTTTTCCATATTTTCGTGTATGACTGTCACCTGATCCCGACGTTGAATAGGGTTAGCATTGTTTTCACTTCAAAAATTGCAATTAACAACAATAACCACTTCACTGTAACTTAAAATAAATGGGAATAAATTGGAAATAAGTTAGAATTACAATTTTTTCTCTTTCGTCATGAACGTGCTAATAAACTGATCGAGACAATTTTTACACCGAGTATGCAGGCGATTATGACGAACATTTAGGCATACACTCACGGAATCGAAAGTTATATATAAAAATGTAAAAAAAAATTGTCGGTGTTATTCAAGGTTGTTTTAATTTTTTCTACATTGCAGACGTGTATGTAAACTGATTACGTCCATTTTTTAACCACATATTTCTAATCGATTAGGGGAATATTTGTGACAAATTTCAGCTTTCTATCTTTATGTTTGCGACTCTGATTATTTACATAAATTGCCTGTCAAATTGACGAGTTTCAATAAAAATACGTAAAGCATATCAACGGTATCCGATAGCGGTAACCGATAGCGGTCAAAAGTCATATGTACGCTCCCTGTAGGGAAGCGGGCTTTTCCGTCGTCATTTAATTTTGTAAATTCACAAAACTTCAGTCACGTCTTAATTGCTCATTTCGCGAACTATTTCGACTTCCGGTACATGTTTTAAGCACAGGGCTTAAGTTACGCCTTTAACTGAGTTAAGTTTGTCATGTAGTTTAGCGGAAATTGGACAATAAATTAGCAAGTGATTTTGACCTTAAGAGATTCTCTGTCGCGGGCGGATTATCAGCAAGGACAAGTAAACTACCATTGCGTGGAATCGAGATCGAGTCTATATATCTTTTTATAGCGGACTTGTGAAATTGTTATGCTAGCGTCAGTTGAAGAAATAATCACACATTTTTTATTAATCGTAGTGATTTTACTAATTGATAATACCGGAAGTCCGCATTTTTAATATTTTTTCTTTGCGGGGATTTGTCCGCCAATAAGTGAAACCTATTTGAGTTTTTATCAGGCGGCCCCGGGGCCATAATGCCTTTTTGTTGTCAGTTTATTATTTAGTAATTTAGGGAAAAGGAACCACTCACTAGAAAAAAGATTGGGAACTACTAAATAATGAAAAATGTCAATTGTTTTCAATTTTTATTTATTTTTTCTTTTTCGTGTAATGTATAAAGAACGGTACCCGTGATAACCAGCTTAGTAAAAAGCCTGAAAAGACATGAAGCAAATACACGAAGAGGCCAAAACCACCAAAAAATCACAGAAGAAAAGCAAACACACACCACTCAGAACACAAGTCGACTGTGAATTAAAAATGAAATTTGATTTTTTTAAATTTTTTTAAATTTAAAATTTTAATTTTAGAGAAAAAAAAAAAAAATCGAACTTGATGTCGTTTTTGTTTAAAATTTAATCCAAGATGCTCTTGCCGTGCCTTTAATTTTCTTAAGATCAAAACTTTCTTAAAAATATGAAATTTCGGCTTAGTAGACATTTCTGTTACCGTGTTTGTAATATGCCTCATAGTCATCTATCTGCTATTCATAGACACATTGTTATATACATTATATACTTTTAAGGATACTCGCGTACACATACATATATACATATATGAATATAATTATTGAAATTCATTCAAAAAACATGACTAGCATCGGGAAGTATGTCTTGCCCAGCCAAACGAAGTAAAATTTAATATATTTTCCAGTGTATTAATGAAGAAGCAATTTTCTTCAATTTTTTGCGCTAGAAATTTAAGACTTTTCTTGCAAGCCCGCGCTTCAAACAAGAATCGGACGAGCTTTGCCTACGCACAATCCGAAACAAATTTACAAACATCCCTCCGACCAATCTCAACATATCTCTAATAACATCAAAGTCTGCTATTTCTAAATGCGTTGTATAGAAACTATCAAAGAAAATATCTCAGGTTCATAAATAATAAAATGTTTGTCGTCAGAATGTTCTGCAGCGCAATATTACTTCACTTTTGTTTCCTTCCTTTTAATAATATCAACATTCGGTTCAGATTCAGTATTCAGTATTGTTTGCAAAAATGATAACAGAAACTGTTGAAATATTATTTCCCTCGATATTAAATACTTTAGCGTCATTACTGCAATGTTGCGGAAGCATTCCTCTGGCAACAAGCATAGGCTTTCGACCTGTAAACGACGAAGTGTTTTCGCAGAAGTGTATGCACTTTCGATTACCTCGTTCTGCTTCTGCTTATATGTTTGTTTCACTGGCCAACGGGCAACCAAAATAAAAATATTTCTTTTAAAGATATCTCCGCATCTTTTCCTCCAATGAAATATATGGGAAATAAAGCGAACATTAACTAATTCCAAGAGAGTCAGGCAAGTCTAATCGACGTTAGTGAGGAGTCAGGGGCTTACGAAGTTGATTATTTGTCGCATTTACTTAAGATTGTTTTTGTTGAGTACTACCTTCAAGCAATTCCCCAAAGAATAAGAAAACGATCGATAAAACGATTTGTGTGCAAAAAAGAAAAACACACAATAGGCAAGGGAAGCGTGACTTTTCTTGTTTCAAGCGAAAAAAGTGCTAGTGATTCGCGACGCCTGATAACAAGTGGCCATGATATAATATTGAAAGCACGAGCAATTTTGATGCAAATAAGGGAAATGATTATCACTTACGGTAAACTCGAGCTCTCTCTTTTTGTGAGGATTAGCTGGATACGGTACGTTGTGGGGCACTTTAACCCAACGAAACTATCGTTGGGGAATTGCACCGAGAAGAGATGTTGAAAGCATGCCGATTGTCAACGGAAAAATCGATCCAATATTAAAAAATGATTTATTTCTCAACACCATGACGGGTTCTCTAGTAGACACTTAACTTTAAAAACACACACATAAAGGCACATAATGAACCCGCCATTTGAACCAAAGGAAGCTAAATTCAAAGATACTTTTGTCCTATCGAGCGTTGATGTGGTCATCATTTCGGAATAATTTTTAAAACTAATCAATTTTGCCACGTGACTCATTCTTCAATTTAATAAAGTACGACATAAGGTGACTTTAATGATAAAATATTTACACACATTTTTTAAAGAAAAGTTGACATATTGAATATATTAAAAAGCTTCTTTAAGCGTACATATATATGCCATTTAAGCAACGCAATGTATGCATTTAAAGTTGATACGTATGTATGGCTTTCGTGCGTATTTTACATATATAATATATCTGCGTGCATTATATGTCGAAATTGATGCATTGTTTACATTATTCTCTTACTATTGTGTGCACGTTGGGTGCTATTGGTTTAACCCAAATAATTTCTGAACCAAATAAACATGAAATGAACCCGTACACTACAGCGACAACGATAAAATAAGTAGGTCTCCTTTATCGGCTCGCATCATGTCTCTTTTCCGCTATTTTTTTCTTTCCCTCTCTCTCTCTCTCTCTCACTCTCTCTCACTCCATCGTTCTTCCCTTCTTTCCCACCCAATAAATTTCTTCATTTAAGAAAAAAGTTCATAACGTTTTCCTCAATAAATGACTTTAAACTCGCCTAACTTTAGTTACCATAAACATTACGACATTAGTTGATTAACTTGAAAGTCATTGCGTTTCGAAAATTAACCCAATTTATGAAAAATAACTTTAAGCAAGACAATCACATTTCGCAGGCTTGCGAAAAAACTGAAGGTATTACGAAAATGTGGTGAAAATAAATCATAAAAGCGAGCAGCACACAAATCGTTTGTCCTTTTCCGCTCTGATAACATTTTCCAAAAACTTAAGAAAGACATCCATAGTTCACCTATTAACCTCGCTACGGAACTAAACCAAGACCAAAATACAATTCGAACTATTTTCACAAGAATGAATATAAAAACACCCTTGACCCAGCCGAGTGGGTAACACACGATCACAATGTTAAAAAGATATCATCCGATCCAAGATAGATAAAGTTGCAAAGGGAATGGTAAAGATTGGATTGGCGCAACGTAAAGAAATGCTTGGTATTTAGTGAGATTGTAAGGAAACCGATCATCGTGACGACTCTAACTGACGCGACTGCGCCGCCCTTTTCTTTCGTGCCGATGTTAGATCACTCAAGTCTTTTATGACTCCCGCATGCAGAGAGATTGACGGAAGAAAGCTTTAATGTGTACGCGAACCTTGCCACGTTCAACTGGAATTGACTTCGCTGGTCCCAAACACTTTTGACTGAATTTCTCGTCTAGAAATTCTAGAGCAGCGGAATGGTTTTGCTATGAAAACGGAAAATATTTAACGTTCAAAATAATACAAATACAGTCCGATAGAATTCACTTAATTTTTGAAAAAAATTCTTCACTTGACTTTTTATAAAAAATAAAAAAAAAAAAAAGAAAAACGTCACCAATTTTTTCCTTTATTTACTGTATAAATTTAGTGCAATTTTTTGTACGAAACTATATTTATTGCCATCAAAATATAGAAAATAATAAATTTTATATCGAATCTAAAATCAAATAATAATTCTACAGGATTTCATGCATATTTTCGAAATGAAAGTGAAATTATCTACGTGTGGAAACACAATTTCACCATGGCTACGTTACGAGTTATCTTCGAATCGTATAGCATACCATAATAATATATCGTCCAGTTTTTGTGCGATTTATCAGAATTTTCATCAAAAAACTTGAAAATCTAATATACCTCACCCTACATAATTATGTATATCTTTTACGTTGTTGTCGATATATCGCTATAACGTTATCATATTATAATGATAACCATTGTTATCTGCATATCGTTATAGATTTTATAAATCAAATATTTGTTGATATGTTAGCAGAAAAAGCCGAATAAATTTTTGCTATGAGTTCAATTTACTTACATATCAAAATGTACACGCACGTGAATATGATCAATAGTTTGACTAAGTCGTATACATTTCCCGCAATACTGTTTATGTAGATAATCGCAATATAATTAATATACGTTTCTTCGTAATTGGAAAAAAGCGTAAAGTCGAAAGGTGAGAGTACTATGAAAAAAAAAAAAAAATAATAAGCAAAAGTCCTATAGTAGGCCACGCCTCACCATACAATACGCTACACCTCCCTACCGTTATTCGTATAACGACTTTTCAAGATAATGGGTTTTATTCGAGGTGGTCGAAAAGATAGTCCGATCCGAATCGTTTTCAATAAAGTGTGTCCTTAGATCAGAACACGTCATTGCAACAAATTTCACCAAAAAATATCGCAAATATTAGGGTGACCCATAAGTAATCAATTATTTTCGCAAGATACCATTTCTTATTAGTCGTGCGGCAACCAGACAAGTGTAAGCATACTTTTTTTTTGGTGTTATTCTTCAACCACTTTGTTAGTAATTTATTCCCACCCATATAAATTTTTTTTGTAGCCTTGTAATAAAATGGCGGACTTTGTACCTTCTAAGAGCCATATTCGTAATTGTGTACTTTTCCATAATATTACAATATGTAGGTTGAACATAAGAAAGAAGAGTGACAGACGGACAGACAAGCCTAAAACCAATTCAGAATGTAATTCTGATCTGATTGACATAATGAAAGATGGGTCTATCTTAAGTCCTTCTGTATTCGCGCAAATTTAACATACGCTTGTACCTAAAGTGATTGTCAAAAATCAAGACTGAAGAAGAGGAAAAACTTCTTTATATTATGATTTTCATTACTATGAGATCTATTACCGAATTGAACAGAATTGAATTGTTGGTGTTTCAATGAATAGCGTATTGCATGATCAGTATATTCCTCTTTTCTTCGTATCTTGTTTTGTTTGTTTAAACTAAATTAATATTTAATTTTATGGAGTACAGTCTAATAGAATTCATAGAATATAAATATAAAATATCACTATATATATATAGAATAGCGTAGACATAAACGTACCCTCTCCTCCTGTTTTCAATATTTTTATAGGAAAGTTTGTGTAAGTGTTTACCTACAAAAGTCCTCCTTTTCTTATTTCCCTCATAAATTTTCATGTAATGTCGTGTCGAAATCTTCCTTAATAATATTACTTGACGACTTCTCACACCCCCTGTTTCACGTTGTAAGCAACAATATTGCGTCGTATTTCTAATCTATTTTTTTGTTTTGTTCATCTGGAGTTCCATTATCATTTTCTACAAAAAAAAAAAAAAAAAAAAAAAAAAAGTGACAAAAAAAATTAAACCAAAAAAATAATAAGTAAGAAAGTTATATTCGGCAAAAGCCGAATCTCGCATACCCATCACTATGTTTTTCGCATTTTCTACGCTCCAAGTTCTTTTATTTGATACGCATATCGTTGGTATTATTAAGAAAAAATTAATCGCGTTGTCTACCATTCGTTCACCTTCAAATTAATTCATTTTTAGGCAGATAATATATCTTCATTGAAGGAGCGTACAAAATAGATTTAAACATTAGGTCTTGTTTGCCTCACGATAAATAAGCACAAAAACCTCAAAGGAGGGAAAAAAGTATTTTCCATTTTTGCATGTAAGGAGTAGAGTGCTTCGTAAAGTAAATGTGACAGATTTCATCCTTCTAACATTTATAATTTCCGAGTAACGAGCAAAAATTCAAAAATTGTTGTTGTTGTAAAAAAAAGCAGAGTTGCGTTCAGTTTACACTCCACTCCTCGCTTCTTCGCCGACTGATTTGGTCCACTTTTCATATCAACCTGCGTGCAGAAAGTGCCAATGTTTCTACTAATAGGAGAGTGCCAACAACATAAACCACACAAACACACAGACCGACAGACATGGCTAAATCAACTCAGAATTTCACGATGATCAAGAATATATATATTCTTTATAGGGTCTCTGAAGCTTCCTTTTGGGTGTTACATACATTATGAAAAAAAAAAAATAAAAATAAAAATACAAACAAAATGAGTATACGCCCATCGTACAGTGGTGGGTATAAAAAGAAACAACGTTATGTACAAATTTATTTTCAAAAAGAAAATAACACATGTACTGCACAAATATTAAAGTATGGAAAATAATATTTTGATCGTTTGCGTGCGCACATAAAAGCAATGGGAAAGTGGAAAGTACTGCAAAAGAAATATGATGAATTTTTATTGAAAGAGAGAAAAACTCAATTTCACAGAACTATTTGCTTAGTAAATTATACTTCGGTTGAGTAACATATTGCGAGGCAAGAGAAGCGATGCCTTACAATAACTGTTAGTTCAAACTGAATAAATAAATAAGTAAATTACAAATAGTAAACAAAAATTTATACATATTTATTTATATACACAAACATGTATACATACATACATATATATATATATATACATGTTTATAAATGTTTATATGAATAGACGATTGAATAAATATGTCTATATAAGAAAAATAAATATTTCTAACATAGCAAATACAGAGAAGGAGGGACACATACAGACGGAGCGAAAGAAAAACCTTCTCGTTGCCATATATTTTGATGTATTGAATTTAAGTGTTTGATTAAACCGACTTTTGTTGGAATATACACACTACATATGTACATGTATATATATATATATATATANTAATGGAATATGAAAGCGTTTGACGCATAATTTGTAAATCATGTTAATTAAGGGATGTATATATATATATATATATATATATATATATATATATATATATATATATATATATATATATAAATACATATCTATTCATAGCAGATTGCATGACGTTGTCTCATAATACAACAACGTTGTCGTTACCGCGTTGACAATAGAGGAATTACTAACAAGCCTATGCGTGCAAAAAATATTTACTGCGTATTTTACGTTAAACAATAGGGTATCGCTGTTTTCTCTTTAGGGTTCTGCAAACGATCGTGATAATGGATTAAGGAAAGAGTCTTTGGATTTCTTTCAAAATTAAGATTTAAGAGATTTCTATGAGATCTGACCAGCAGATGAAGTGCATTCCTAGTAGAACAATAAGTCAAAAAGTTAGGTTAATTTACTAACCCTGACACACGACTTCACAATGCACTAAATCCCAGATCTTATTACCACGCAAAGTCATTTTTTTTTTCAAAATAATACGTTTCACCAATTTTTGTCCACCGATACTAAAAGGTGTCAACTTTTTTTTTTTTTGCATAGACAAAATCTACCAGTGTACCAAATTTCATCAGAACATCTGGAAAATGTTAATGTTATTAGAATAATATGCTATGTACTATATATAATAATAATAATAATAACACACAACTAAACGTCGAATAAACTTATTAAACTGCGAGTTTGAGAAGTGAGTGGTGTAGTCGACATGTATGTCTTAAATGATTTTTTATTTTTTTTTTTTATTACTTGGACATATGTTAGGAAAGAAAAATCGTAAAACTTTGCTTTTCCACTTTATCTTGAAAACGAATATAATTGAAGCAAATTCTTGGCTTGGGGAACTCTATAACGAACATGCATTATCGCAAGCTCTCTGTGAAGGTTGCTTGGAACGCTTTAGATGTGGTGCAGACGGAATGCAAACACACGATCACCTGGCCGAAATATTGAACATGCCTCACCAAAGCATTGTCAAGCGTTTGCACACTACGGGAAAAGTTCAAAACCTTGACTAAAGCGTAAATTTAAAATCGCAGAGTCACTTGAAAGAACGATTACCCTGCACCGGATTGTGTTTAGTGCAGTACAACGCTCTGCGTTTGATCGAACCAGAGAAAAATTGTGTACTTAAGCCCCTAAAACCGCGAGAGACTGTCAACAAGCCGTGCTTTAACTACTGACCAGCTCGAAGCATGTATTGCTTAAAAAAAAACGCAGGACATTAACGAGTGATATTGCAGCACAAAGAAAGCGCCGTACCAACGCACTTCCTTCGCCCATGAAACCATCAAAACATTAAAACGGGATCTGCTACCGTACCTATCGTATTCGCCACACTCGACGGCCTTCAGGTACTTACTACATAGTCCGATCGAAGAAGTCCAAAGTCCAATGCATGAACAGTTTCGATCAAAAGAATTATCGTTTTCCTGTTGCGGTATTCATACATTGCCAGCGAGATGGAAAAATTATTTAGCTAATGAGAAACGATATTTTGAATTTTTTTTCGTTCAAAACGCAGAAGCTTGACTACGCTCTTACTAATATTCTCAGAGAAAAGTTTATCTTACGTCTTACGTGGGACATGGACAAACTTGCTTCCAACTTCCATTACCATTGTATGATAATTGATTACAAAACTCCGGTGTAGGTGCTAAAAATTCTGCCTAAGGCCTGGGCGATGCGATAGGTAAAGTAAGGCAAACATAAAGATAAAAAAGAGAAAGAAACCTATATTCTCTACTATGTTCTCTACCCCTTTGGCTATACAGTCACATACAGTAAAAACCTCTTTGAATCAAATACCTTTTAAATATTCCTCCATTGACTCGGCATGCATGCCTTCCCGTTTAAGTAAATCTACGTTGTCGAATTCTCAAATTGTCTCAGACGATGCGTCAGAAAGCATCGCGCTAGATTTTTGCCTTCTTGGTTGTCGCTCATATTTGTGAAGACTTCAACAAGCACTGCCTCTCAGCACGAATATATTAAAATATATCTGCGGCATAATTACAATGCCGCCGCAACATCATCCCGAGTGATCGGTTTATTGAGTATAATTGAGTGCATAATATTTATGAATATTTTGCATGTGCGGTTTCATGCCAAAGGGTAGATCTTGGACCATAAATCGCTTAACTTGATAGTTAAATAAATATATTGTTCGCAATCGTTATCGGTTCGTTATCGTTCACGGTTTTCGTTCACTTTTGAATTTTATTTATTGTAAATTGCTTTAACCCTAATAACATTGTTCTTGTAACAAATCAATATTAGACAACTTGCTGACAGATAGACGAACACTGTTCAATTTTTCTAATATATACGATTGACTGCCGCAAGTCGGTGTCAGGCGCTGTCAGAGACAGATGATTCTCTATGCGATACCAATGATACCATGTTGTCGAATAAATTGCATTGGAGCGAATACGAGCAAGCAAAGATATATTATATAAAACAATTTTCCTATCGCTGAATTGTGCATGTGCTCCGTTCTCTCTTATATGTTGCATGGAAGTGTTCAAGTAAAATATAAGTAAATAAATAATGACGAAAAATTATACGAAGCCAAGACCGAATCTTTTGTTTTCAATACCAAGTCAATAACATATATATATATATATATATATACACCTTGGCAATATATATATATTTTGCAATTTGGCGACATTTTTGTAAGAGTTCGCTTTGCCGTCACATGTATACAATAAAAAGGCTTACAAGTTATCGCAAGCGCGTCCTCTACTCGTCTTTTCCCGTCCGTGATACTTTTTATGTTCAGTTGGTCCCTTGTAGTAGACTGACAGCTTTGCATTGAGAACCTGATGATAAACTTAACCTGTCCTATGTTAGCAAATACCAGAATAGAAAAACATACATAAAAATAGAAAAAGAAAAAGCAAAAGAAAGCAGCGCCTGATGTGCTTTTGGGAAATTGCATTTAAATGTCGATACTACTGTCATCCAGTTTGGGGCATGGGATAGCGGTTAAGATAGCCGACAACAGCGCAGAGTACATGCTTTTATACATGCTTTACTAAACTGTGTTTCGATGTATATATTATAATATTACACAAGCTGTAGCCACGCGTGTAGTAAGCACAAAAATATTTGATTCCCTTTTCATACGCTCGTTCATTTGGGAGTTTGCTTACATGGATCTTTATTTGGCTTTTCGTTTTTTTTTTTTCTTTTTCTTTCTTTGTCTTATATTATTGTTGTCATGTTTTGCCGTCTCGCACGCCAAAATATTGAAACACTTTTGTCCCGATTACTTTCAACCAAAAAAAAAAAAAAAATACACATATTTTGTATTTTTCTTCGTTTAAGCATAAACGACTTGCGCTACATTTCAAATTTTCTATACAAAAGCAGTTTATAGATGCCTAAATAGCACACACTGATGTCAAGGTCAATTATGATTCGGCGATAAAATTAAAGATTTGTGAGATTTGTAAAGATTTTTAATTTGATTTTATCATCTTTCCCGAAAGCAAACTCAAAAATAGACAGAATTGTCATAAACTTTCCTTTATAACGTGAAGAATGGAGAAAGGGAGACCAAAATGTAAAGGACAGAGGGAGGTATTACCTTGCAAGGGTGTGAAGTTATATTTAAATATAACTAGCAAAGACTCAAACCATATTTTTTTTTATAGAGCTCTGTTTAGCCGTTAACAGAATTATGTTAACCGAAGGCAGGACATGGTCTGTCCACAATGGTCTTTCAAAGTTTGCTTATATATGTTAAGTGCATATATATATGTTAAGTAACTATATTATGTTAAGTACGGCAATTTTCAAAGTCCCATAAAAAAATTCTCCGAGCAAAACTTAATCTAACCGGGACATAGTTGCAAAAGCTATTAATAGAGGATTCACGCCGTACTAATTTCGTGTTTTCACAGCGCAAGGTGTGCCCACATTAGCTAAGTAAATTTATGCTTGGTTAGGCTCATTTATGACATAATGGAAAACTTTTTAATTTTCAAATATTATTTGTTTTTATTTATATAGTTTATATTTTAAATATTTATTTAAAAAGTTGTTTTTTAAGTACATTTTCTAAGTACAGTAGAGCGGATGACACATTCCGACCCAGGCAATTGTAATGTTTCCCCGCCAATATTTACCATATGGTATCGCACGTCATCACACTAAAGAAAAAGTAGCGAGTTAGTAAATAAGAAACGTCGGTGGTCCATCTTTGGCCTGAGCCCAAGGTAGGACAGAGAATCATTAAAGCAGGATATAAATCTACTGACACGCTTTAAATCATTATTGCCTATGAATTATTTATGATTTCTGTGACTTCGAGCTTCAAATTTACATTTCATTTGTAGGAAATCATTGTTTACATTACTTTGTCTACTTTCGGAATTGTTTTTCTACAGCCTCGCTTGCGTTGAGAATGCGAAACTAGCGTCGATACCTGGAAAGCGATACTATTCTACGTAAGTACACGTTTACGAAAAGAGATTAAATATTTTTCTATAAACTAGGCGATAACTTTTGCCATCTACGGTAATTTGCTCCGGAGTAGTACGGACGACTTTACTCTGCTTTGCGCAACAGAAACGTGTTCATCATCGCTATATTGAATAAATATTTGTTTATAGTTTTACGCTATATAGTGTGTGGTATATGTGTGGTCCGTGTGTGATACTTGTGGGATTGCATATATGTTGGTGTCCATATAACTTTTTCATTTCATTCAATACAAAACTTTCGCTTGTGTCTTAGGCTTGCGAGCAACGAATGGACGTACACGGTAGTGTGGGTAGGAAATCCTATAAATGCTACACGTCTTCCATCAGATTAACACTTTTACTCGGTGCGGCTGATCTGGTGTTGAAAGACGCCTGGATTAAAGCTTAACCACAACAACTTAGCGTTTGTAACTTGTGCTCTTAACTAATAGCTGCAGACAAAATTTGAAACGGGACATGACCAACAATAAAACCCCTTGCAATAAGTAATTAATTATCGATAATGCATAAAAATTTCATGTAAATATCCCAAAAACATTCTTCGGGATACCTTCAAAATATTCGATCTTGATCCCGATCAATGGATAGATATATTCACGATTAATAAAATGCTTTTAGTTTTTATGCTCGCATGTTCTTATCGTACCAAAGATGGCTTCAAAGCGGATTTAACTTTCTTAGTTGTTTTTTCTTGTTTCGCTTTAATTCGGTTTTTGTGCCTTCTTTTATATTTCACGGCAACCCGCAGCACATCGTTGCTATTGCTGCTGTATTGTTATACCCTACACTTTTAATGACCTTCTAGATCGACATAAGCCTATGCCCGTCTAATGTCTCGCCATATAAATAAGTGTTCAAGAAATCACAGGTCACAAAATTTGAGATATTCCGATGCTATTTGACATGCTGACGTTTTTTTGGCACAAGGACGAACCCTGTTGAAAATGGTTCGACCTGGTCCACGCCCTATTTTGAAAAGTCGTTATATAAAATTTTCCAACAGTTCTCGCCGTGTAACCGTATTCCGGCATTCTAAGTTGGTAAGAAAAATTCGGTTGCGCTGGGGTAATTTTTTGAACCCCCTCTCCTATAACCGTTCCTATGAAGGTGGAATTCTTATACGATAAAAAAGTTTATTTTTGAATGCTTCTTAGTGAAAAGTGCTTTCAAATAGTATACTGACAAAAAAATCAACGGTACCGAATTTCGACCAAGTAGGTTTATTTTTTGGATCCCATCAAGGATTCTCAGGAAATGTTAATGCTTATCTGCCAAAAAGGCCGAATTGTCAATGCTTTATGCTGAAAACTTGCCGATGACAGTAATTTGATATAAAAACTAAGTGAATCAAATTTGAACCACATGGGGCTATTTCCTGCACCCTACTCCATAGGAGATTTCCCATAAAAAGCAATCTCTTCAGAGAAACGTTTGACTTTTAATGTTTTATGATGAAAATTAATCCATAGTAGCCAATTAATCAAAAAATTGATAGTAAGGATATGATTTGGATCACATAGATCTATTTTTTAGACCCTAACATATATAAGAGCTATCACGAAAAGCAAGCCCTTATATAGAGAGAGAGAAAGTATAATTTTTAGTTTTCTAAGACGGAATATGAAAACTAATCACATTTTTGTGAAGTAATTTGGATCAAGCCGTGCGGTGGTCTCGACATCCCCCAGTATCCGGCTTTTCATAAAAAATATGCCTTTACCTGAAGATAATGCATTATTACCAAAACGAGCAAATATTTGTATTAGGGAAGCTGATGGATATTTAATTATAAACCTTGCGCGACTTTAATGTTCTTATCTGTTTTTACTTCACTTCAATTTCAGTTTAGGTTGTGCAACGTCTGCAAATGAAATGAAAGGAATAAAAGAGGAATAATATTCAACATGAACCGATCTTTTAACACTGCTATATAAAACACACTGTACGCACAATACCCTACGCGTACATTGCATACGCAAAGTTCATTGCATTAGTTTAAGAGTGGACTATAAATTACACATACATGGATTATTATACATATTCACAGTCCCTCTAATATATAGCATGTAGACAAAAGAGACATAAGTAAGACGATTTTATCCCTCGCGTATATGCATTTTTGTTGAGTGTCTAAAGTTCATTTATTGTTAAGTCTTGCAAGGATTTGAAAAATTCAACAACGTTGACCTTAACAAATGTGGCGCGAGTTTTCGTTAGTTCATTGACTCAATTATTGTTGTTATATATTTCTTTCACATCTCTACGTATTTACAAATTTTTAAAAGAATTCATTCACGCATGTCTCGCATAAAAGCATAAATATTGTGAGGAAAGCCATAACCGCGAAACTTTGAACAACGCCTTCTAAGAATTCGTCTTACTAGTGACGGTTTACTCGTTAGAATTGTATCAACAACAACAACCTTTACGAGGCTCGCAAATCATCTTATGTCTTATATAATCGGAAGAGGATCGCAAGACGAAAACGAAACGAATCTTAGTAGTAGTGATGAATTTTTTTGCTCTGTTTCAGTCACCCTGGGTTACCACCTATTACATACATTATATGGCATACGAGTTGACTACCACACCCACCCACCATCGGTCAAACGATTTTAATATCTCGAACGTTATTTAATACCGATAATAATAACACGCGCTTCCCTTGTTCAAAGTTACATTTCGTTGATTGTGTCTTCAGCATGTCAAACAGAGCATATAAACAAGAAAATCGAATTATTTGAAGCAGAATACAAAATAGTTGTTATTAGAAAGTCGTTAGGCAGCTTTTGAACAACATTCGGGACAATTTTCCCGTATTCGCTGATTCTACCTTATTTTTTCCACTTTTTTTTTTTCGTTGTATGTTCGAATGAAAATTTAAGAATTTAATCTCTCTTGACTCGTAACTGGTTAGAGCAAACTTAAAAATTGGACTGATCTGCCACATGGAAGCTAGAAAAATTGAGAAAACTTGAAAAATAGTTTAAAGAGAAAAACGGAAAATTTCGAATGTCTTGCATAGAAGTTGATCATAAGAAATATGTAAAGCAGACACCTACAGATTCTGTGTCGCAACAAGCGACAAATTCATCAATTGCGTACATAGCGTAGCGTTATGTAGATACATTTAGATGGTGAATATTCAAAGTTCGCCCCATATACTCATTATACGAAACAAGGAACTAGGGATACGTTATATGTTAAGCAAGGCTCCTCATGCGCATGACCTTCGAAAAGGTCATAAATTCTGCAACGGCATATGTCTTCCCTGTACATGCTAAGGCAATTCCTATAACTCGAAAAATTTAAATAGAAAATTAAAATTTTCCGCATTTATTTTTGATTCATTTTTAGCGAGCAAAACGCTGGAAGGCAGCAGGCGTACTCATGCAAAGAACAAAAGATCCCTGGAAATGATTTGGGCAAATATTCAACAATTTTCCGTTTTTTCAGATTTCTAGCTATGGCCGATGTGTTCGCATTCATATCTGAATGCGCGCTGATTCGAAAGCTTTGTGTCTGCCCATTAAATAAATATTTAATTTCAATATTCGACTGTAAGAAGTGCGGCTATCATGTTTATTCGGGCTGTTTGAGAATAATGTAATCTTTGTTTGTATAAAATTGTGAAAGCTGTGCTCACTCATCGTCAGCTGTTGAAGTTCCCTCGGCCGATATTGTGTTAGATCAAGTACGGCACGTATTTTGTTAGTTGGCGGAAGGGGATCGAAAAAATCATAAAAGTAGATGAGATCTCCCTGCAAACGCATTACTGAAAAAGGAAAAAACTTGATTGCAAAACATGAATTTCAACATAGTTTTGTCAGGAGCTTACAAAATATAATAAATTATTGATTTATTGGGAAAATCCAAGTCTAACATGATATCATTATTTAATTTGAGACAATGAATATTCAAATACATGCAGCCGTCGGCGTAATTCAGTTTTTACACTTTTAAGATAATGGTCATAAGGCGTGCAACGTCTCAGAGAACTCGCATTGTCTTGCAACTGTATGAAAGAACTTTAAATAGACGAATTCGGTTTTTGCTTTCTACGAGTTTCAAACTTGAAGATGTCGCGGTCTTACTCATACCAAAGTGCAGTTGTCGAGTACGTCTTGTTCAGGCAATTGTCAATCTCGGAGTTGCAAAAATTACAAAGGGAATTGAAATGTTGAACGTATACATTTCGCACGATTCAGAAGACAAAGTTGAAAACTAGGCCGATCTGCCCATATTAGCCAAAGATATTGTCAAAAATCCGCCTGAGTGGACGAGTAAGCAAGAGTCTCGACTAGCAAGCAACTCAATGGTCGTGGGTTCAGCTTTCAAGTGCGGTAGACTTTTTAATAAAACCAAAAGCCTTAGATGCTAGTGCTTTAAGACTTTAGTCTTCGAATTTATTCTCTGGATAAATTTATAATAATAATAATAATAATAATAATAATATTATCCAAAAACGAAGGCCCAGACATTCACCAAAGCCATCTTCACCTTGGCGGCGTATATTGATCTCGGCCAGTTTATTAATTGACTTACAATGCGCGATAAAGTTATTGGCATTCGCGGCCTTTGATATAATTTGCGTGTCCGGGTGTGTGCTTTTACGTGTGTTTACGAAAAATTTGTATATAAAATTTGTTGCAAGTACAAAAGCTCTTACGTATTTTCCACAATGAAACTTGACAAATTTCTTCTTCTTCCCGAGGAATTTATATTATCGGGAAACCGTTTCTTTTCTACTGTCACTGTTATTGGTTTACTTTTAGCAAAATTCCATGTAATTCATTGCTACCTTCAAGACTATTTCGGAGAAGGACGAAAAAAATCAATTGTGGTTATCTAAAATCTCTTCATATAGTTACAAGTTATTGAAAATTTGCATTTTCGGTGGTCTTCATCATGTCGAAGAAATGTTTAATTCTGCTTGTCATGAAGGTTGAATTTTTAAAATGATTTCTCTTGTCATTCCCTTTTAAGACCCTGCTCCGGCTCCTATTTCATATGCAATTTTTTTCCCCGATTTTTCAAAATTTAGTGATCGTTATCTTGCTTTATATGATGCCGGTATTCACTTATCGTATGAATTTGATTACGAAATATTAAAAACAAGTTACAAGTTACCGACTAGTAGTTAATGAATAAATGGAAAATTTAATTAAATGCAAAGGGGACGCAAGTGATTTTTTTCATTCCTTTCATCTTCTTTGACAATTCAAGGTCATGAAATTCCTTTTTCTGATCCTCATAAGCGGGAGTGAGTTAACTTTTCGCGATTATATTCAGCACATCAAAAATGAATTGGAGAACATTGGAAATAAGAAAACGATATCCGTTAATAAGTGGAATTGTAAATAACTGAGTAAATAAAGTCGCCTTTCAATCAACTATAGTTAGATTGGAAACTTGCAAATATTTCAAAATATGTTTTTGAAATTGATGCTAAGCTCACCTAGAGACGTTATCACGTAAACGAGATATGTAGTAAGAAGAAGAGCGAGTTTTTATTTTTGAAAAGTGTAAAATATTTTAATTGTGGATTTTGTGAATATGACGCCAATGACTCTGTGCCAATAGGTGTACTTAATAGTACTGCTTATGTGTACTATAAAATGTTTGGTTGAAGTATCAGCAACTATTAGTATTTTTAAATGACGTGAAAATTTTAACGATTTATACCTAATCGCACCACGTGTTATTATAACGAATCATACCGTAATCATGTGCTTGTCAATCACTTTTTATTTATGTAGGAAAGAAACCTTCAAAATGTAAGAAGACATTTTTGTTTTTGTTGATGCAAGTTCTGCGCACTCTGGTTACTGTTTCGAAATGGAACGCACAGTTCTTCGACGCATCTTTATCCCAAATTGTATTCTCGATTGGTTCCTTCCTGTTCAAGACACCGCACTCCTCTCTAAATATTTATCTGTCAGGCACTTCCCTGCATAATAACATACATTTTGTAAAAAGTGTCAATTTTGTTAAAATGATAAACTCCAAGCTTACAAATGCCATTTTCTTGTAGTGTTAATTATTAATTTAAAAAATTTATGTAAGGTAATGCAAGGTGAAATTATCGAAAAATGTTCGTTCAAACATCAAGTGAGACTCAATGGCTCACCGTCGCCCTGTCTACGTTAAGAGTAATGATTTTGGCATTGAGAGAGAGAAAAAGAATGGAAACGCATCCAAAAATTCGAAGACGTCGAGTTGGGAACATGATTACCTGGAGATTCTTTTAAAATGTAATCAGAAAGGGGTGCAGCAATAAACGCTGAGCAATATGCATAATTAAAAGAAGACTAGTAACTGAATTCTGCATGGATTCAAACAAAAGAGCCATTGAGTTGGGATGTTGTTCCAAAGACAAAACAAAAAGTAGGTTTCTTGCGTTGCGACACAGCTGGGTGAAGCTGGCCTGTCGCAAGCAAAACGAGATAAATACTTCGATCAGATTATGCTCGAAATTTGGTGGGATCAGAAAGATGCGGTACCATCATGAACTGCTGAAACTATCAATTACGATGTCTACTGATGCCCAGTAATGCATTCGACTCGAGCTATAGAAGAAAAACGATCGCAAAACCGCATGCTGTAAGCATAGCTAAAAAGTACTGGGAAACATGGGATTGAAAACTTTTCCCCCGCTCACCTTGCTCAGCAAACATAGCTACACTAGATGACTGCTTATTGCGTTCGATGCAGTCGTCTCTTTCCGAACAGCGATTAAGTTCTCGCGCAGAAATCGAAAGTTGTGGGCAACACTTGGATTTCTTCAAAGCGGAAATCCTATCTAAACAAGCAATTGTAATAGAGCGGAGTCATGTTCACATCCGCATTATTATGAGAGGGAAAAAAGCTACAAAAAATTGTCAACTATCACAAAAACTCTTTTATAAATAAATTTTTTTAAACCCTAGCACGTAATAGTTATATAACAATCTATGGCAGTTCACTTTAATCGGAAATTGCTGTTTGACGAGTTTTCTTAATTAAATCTATTAAAAGTTGATGTTAATTTACTTATTCTCTACTATACGTGAAAAGTTTGGTGAACTAATCGACTGTTATATAAAAAAAAAAAAAAAGGCCGGACATTCCCAAGCATTTTTCGGTAAATAATTTTAATTTTTCAAAACGATCGGGTATCGCTGCTTATCACCCTTAACGTTGGAAATTCTGCGAAACGATTAGTTAAAAATATATTAAATGACTTAGTTTTTCATCATTTCCCTTCTACACGATATTTAATATCAAAATGCTTTCGTTTAGTCTCGCTTGAGTTTAACCTAAAATCTCGCAATTAATTTTTTCGAAATAACTTTAAAACTTTTTGTTACAAAACTTTAAAAACTTTTCAATTTTTCTATTTTTGTTTCTTGGTATTAGTTTAATATCAATTTTTTTTTTTTTTTTTTTATAACTTTTTTTCCCTTTCCACGTTTCTTGCTTACACAAAAGTGCAATACGATACCAACAACCACCCAAAAAAAGAGAGTTTTGCAAATGGTTTTCTTTTACAATTCATTGTTTTGCTATTATGCAAATGACTTCTAGCGAACAGAATCATCTCTGGAAAGTACTTTCTGCGAATAAAAAAAAAAGGGGGAAGAAAAACTGCAAAAGTTTTCTGGTATTTAATAATAAGGAAATTCTTCAATTTTCCTTTTATTTTATAGCAACAACTACAATAGAATATAGTAACAATTTTACTTACTAAACAAAGGCAAAATATTAAAAATGCAAAGCTATCATGAATCTCTGTTGAACTCTTGTCATTGCTTGTACGTCAGACGATGGATGGGTTGAGCGAGGGGCGTGGGGCGCGGGGCGCGGGGCGACTGGTTAACTTATATTTGGTTGGTGCGAGAAAAGAATTCATTGATTGTTAGCTTTTAATGCAACAAATACAACAGTGAAGTGGAAAAGCTGTTATAATATTTTAAATGGAAGAAGAAGAAACAAACAATAAAGTTTTAATAAATTTATTGCAAATTCCGTTGCACTACTCGCAGACATCGTCTATTGGTGAAGCGAAGACGAAAGAAACCATGCATTTTACTCACATTTTATTTCGGTTCTGACGATAAAATTTCACCGACGAATCTAGTCTCGTTGAATCCGGTCCCCTGTTTCCATATCTGTTTTTTCGATTATTGTAGGCGTGTAATATTTATAAACCCGTAAAAGCTTCCACCCGTATATTCTCTGTTGCGTTGCTGGCTCTAGTATTCTCGCAAACTGTCCGCTCCCCTCCCACTTTGCATACGGGAAACCCTAGCACGTGATTTCTATAACAATCTACGACATTTCACTTTAATCGGAAATTTTTGTTCAACGAGTCTTCTTCGGTATGTACTCATGTAAACATCGCGGGTTGTTTTCTTCTTCGAGCTTCTAGCGGTAAAGCCACGCCTTAAAGCAGCTATACGCCACACTTGTGAGAATCCTTTTACAAGCCAAATTTACAACACATCCACATGTTCCATCAGCGGAAACCATTGCATACTTTCATTCCTTCCCAACTATTTTGGAAAAGTCAAATTTGATGTCCACCTATTCTATGAACTATTTGATCACACAGGCACCGCATCAATTGTCGGCATAAACGTAAAATCAATGCCTGTACTACAATAGTACAGTAAACATAGTTTGATGTCTGCTTTGAATAGCACATAAGTGACTGGTGCTAGACTCTCGGGAGTAAAGGCCGACCTTAGGACAGCCTCATCCCATAGCTACTTTAATAGGATTTTCCCCCCTCGAATTCGATGTTTCACGTTGCATAGGGTGGGGCTAAGCATGAAAATTTGTTCAAAGAGTGAGATAATGGACAGACTAAGAGAATTAAGTTTTTATCTGTAGCCAGTTTGAAGCCAGTTTACATATATTCACACCGAAATGTACGCAATACGACCTTCTCTTGAGCTTTAAATACATCGAATAAGATGCGAAAAAAACCCCTTTATAATAGGAGCTATTTTTGTTTTTTATAGCGCTGGCGCTGAAACTTTAGGAATAATATTTTCGACGCTATTCAATATTCTCAATAAAGAGTCATATCGACTGCAAGAACAAATTCTAAAATCATTCAATTTTAAATGAAACATTTCTAGGCTTGTGATTGGAAAGCCTAACAAGCATAGACACTAATGCGACAAATGAGAACGCGCCTGGCCATATGTTAAAAAATCCGTGAAGCAATGTTCGGAACAATTAAGTTGCGGGAATGAAAAAAAGAATGAAAACATCGCGATACGACGATCGATAATATTTCGAATAAAAACTATAAAAATGAAATCTTGCTAAACAAATTTCTCATCACTTAATAACAATCTCTACACAATTACATTTAATATTCCACTTGGGATCAAATTGACCATGACTGTGCATTCGTTCTTCCGTTGAAGAAGAAAAAGCAAGCAAAACAAAAAAAATTTATATTCGCCGTTCGAGTGTTAAATGCTTGTTGCAGTTGTTTTTTAAAACAAAAATACTTTTTTTTTGTTTTTTTTTGTTTTTTTGTTTTCAAAAGGCAAGTAAGGCAAGTATATGTTTATTTTTAGATACATGTGTAGCATAATTTAATTCCATTTTTAATCATATGCTCATCAACATTGCGATAATTGAAGCAAACGCAGAAGCGAATTTATGAAAATTTGAACTCGATACCATTTGCGCGGTGTCGTGCTAATCTATCTAAAGGAATTGAATTGAATTGAATTGAATTGTAAAGACTAGAATTTTTCCTGTTGCTAGCTCGTGCCTGATAATACGTTTCACTAATAAAACGTAAGCTCTCAGCCTTGGTAGAGGGGGGGGCTCCTTTATTAGCTTCAGGGAAACTATAACCAGACTCAACTTCAACTTACGAAAGTATAAGACAATCCATGCATTCTCTTTCTTCCTTACATAGTTAAACTTTCATATCCTCGTAGTCGTGTGACTACTACTTGAGTAACACCTGCTGCTAACCTGTGATGTTTTCAATGTCAACTTGGAACGATTATTAAACCTACTTCACGGAGTTGCAGTCAAAAATGTTTACGTTTATCAATCCCTTCGTACTATTATCGCCTATAGCTTTAACGTCTACGCCTCGTAATTTACTTACTTATACGTATTTGGATAGATCAGAAGAATGATTCAGTGGCTCGATAAAGAGAAACGGAAATAGCGAACGGCGCTTGCAACCAGCTTCGGTTTTGGAAGATTTGCTTTACCAATGCCGTGATCGTTACAACGATCGCGTTCAAAGCCATATCAGCCGACTGAACAATCGGGAAATCTAGAGACATTTGACATGAGAACTTCGAATGCGATGATTCTCCCAATCCTATGTTATACCTTAACATTTTCTTAACATAATCTTAAAACTGAATGTGGGAGCCTTTGGTACTCGAAGAATGTAAATAAGTGTTGGCTCCAGCAATAGTCCTTACACGGCCTCTCACATAATCGATGTGCACAGTGTGCTTAAACGATAGCTACGTATCAACTTTTCAAGAAAATAGTGTGAGATAAAAATTTGTGTGATTTTTTTTTTTCGTTTCAAATATTGATTTGCGGTATTTTTATATACAAGCGACTTGCTTTTAAAAATGCTATTCCAAAATTACAATATTTCGTCACAGGCAACAAAGATAACGCGAACAGTCCCAACGGGATCAAAAACACAGCAACAAAAAATTATAAATGTAATAAAAATGATGATAGAAGAAGAGTTTTTGTTCTTTAGAATTTCCATTTACAGAATTAACTTACGCACAGATAATGCGAAATATTGTTGCATCGCTTGATGTCCAGTTCACATCATTACCTATGAGGAAGGAAATTATTTACATGAACTAATTTTTGACTTTTTTCTTCGAACATCATGATTCAACTGAGGTCGTCTTAAGCTTAAGGATCGTCTGCTTGTAATGCCTTTTAAATAAAAAAAGTCGCAAATATCTGATTTTATTTTCATAGTTTTTTTAATTATTTCCTCTGTTGGATTTCGTTGGGCATTTTTGTAATTCTCTTCATAAGGCGTCTCCGTTTTACAACTTTGGCCACTTGAGCGATCGGAAATTTTTATTTGCTTTTTCGTTTGCTATATAGAATTAAGTGGTTTTCATAGAAACTTTTTAATCGAATAAAACAAAGAAAAAAATTAAAATAAATAATAATTTTTTTTTTTTTTTATTTCATATTTATTGGGAACTTGTCTCAAGCCAAATAGAACGAACGCGTTCAACAAAATATAATTTGAATTTTTCATTTAATCTTCGCGAATACGATGATATCGTGAAATTATTTTACATTTTTTTGTCTTTTGTGATCTGGTACGCATGTCTTGACATTTGCGAACAGCTTCACGTCAATATATTGAATAGCTGTAGAGGTACACGTGTTTTTGTGAATATATAAAAGTGAGTTTTTCAATTTGCACTGTGTCAGTGGAACAATCATCTGTGGCTATCAGGATGTCATGAAACGCATAATTACGGAAGTGGAAGCCTCCTCGTGCGGAAAAGGAATCAAGGCCGCAAAAAACCGCACCAAACTCGCTCAAAAATCAAAGCGAAGAAGAAGACACTTGTCTTTAATTTGAGTTTCTTTCGTTAGACCAAACTTCTTAGGCCAGGAATTGCGTTTAGGTTGATCGGAATGAGATTCATTTGAACAGTAGTAACACTTTATTTTTTGATCGCATTTGCAAAATCCATCGTTTGGATGATCGATTGATTTTCAAAAATTTGGATTTGTTTATAATTCAAAAGTGGTACATAGGTGAACTTAACTTTCACCTAAGCCACTTACGTCAATTTTAAGCTTTCCTAGTAGGACGAGCAAATGTTCAAATGTTCTATCTAACTGAATGGTAAAAGAAAAAAAACTCAGCAGAAGAAAGCACGAAAGGAAAGAAAAAAGAAAGAAAACTTGTTATTGTTTTCAATTGAGAGCAATATTGTTGAATAATGTTAAAATAGTGAATTGTTTGCTTGCTCTATGAGTTTACATATATATATAAAATTGCTTAAAGGAAAGGAATGAATGAAAAAGATAAAAAGAAAGACAATAAATAAAGAAAATATGCTTAAAATATTACTTGAGATATTTTCTCTTCTGCTGGTTTGGTTTGCCCACAAAAAAAAAAAACACAACATTGCAAAGCGAGAGTAAGAAAGCCAAGCCGTGTTCGCGATGACTTAATTCTTGGATACACACACTACACACTAGTTAAGGAGCTCTTTATTTATTGAATATATCGCTTATATAGTAAATATTCGCGATAGGCTTAATTCAGTGGGCATTTTGTCAAAGCTGAATAAGTGCGTTATTGATTAACTTATATGTAAATTGTCTCCTTTTTTTTTATCCAAATTCGCTTCCGTTTTATGGGCCATCGCGCCATTCGCTCATGTTGTATATCGACAGTTACGCTTTAAGATTTTCAAGCAAAAAACAAGAATAGCGACATCGATAACGATAACGAAAAGTGCATCCATTTCAATTAAATACCCAAAGGTCCTTGATATGTACTTCGGAAAGTTACAAACAGAGTGACAAAATTATCAGCAGATTTCTATAAAAGCGAAATAGAAAAACTAAAGACTAAACCACGTATAAAACAAGACTACCTGCGAAATGTGGGAAGGGAATGGGAGCTGTGTTTGGTTATATCAACATTATTTTTTAATGCATATGAGTAGGTTTGCGTTCGCATATGTGCGTCTAACTGTGCCTGTGCATGCATGGTATTCTTTTGTCAAGTAGCTGCACTTGACATTAAGTTGCCACTTTTCTATTACTTAAAATTGTTTTTGAGGTTTTTTTGTGTTTTTTCTGTTTTTCTTTTTCTTTTTCTGTTTTTTCTTTTTGTATATTCTTAGCTTTTCAATTCCTAAAAACTTAATAAATAAGAATTGAGGTTAGATCTTGTATTTGGTTTACATTCTTGTTCTTCTTACAATTCTCATCAACATTTTACGGCAATGGCAAACAAAAATATTATCTAAAATTTTTGGAAGTATACTTAAAAAAATGGATTAAATATCTTATGCGTCTTTTAAATCCATGTTAAATGTTTCTCCTCTTTACTCTGCTTCTTTGCGAAACTCTTGGCATCATTTCGCTATGCTCTAAAAAAATTGGGTCATGTTTAATTTCGGACGCCATCTCACTCTTTGTCACTATCTCTTTCTTTTATTATATTTCTCTCTTCACGTTACTTTCGTTATTTATTGGTTTTGAACATTTGGCCATTTCATGGAGGACAAAACTATTAAACGGTAGCTGAATTTCATGGCTATTGCTTACGGTTATCCTCTTTGTTGGTGTTTGCTTTTCCAATTTTTTTTTTTTTTTTTCATTTCAGCCCATTTTATATCTAGTGTTCCGGTTTGCATAGCACAGCAAGAAAAAAGTTTAATGTTTCGATTCAGTGAATAATACTAATGTCATCATAATTCGTGCCAAAATAAATGAATTAAAAAATACATGAAAAATAAAAAATAATTACAGTAATATTCACGTGATGTGCGACAGAGAATTTTGTGATAAACAATCGTGATCCTCGTTTTCAACGATTAGACGTTTAACGCTATGTTAAAGCGCAGACACGCATCTGTTAGCGATGGAAAACGGCTTCTCCAAAAATAAAATATGAATGTGAAGCTTGTTCGCATGGCCTAACTGAGACATCTCGGTAATCTCGGAAATCTCGGAGAAAGATGGCCGTATATGTCGTCTCTAACAGACTAACATGTACATGTACCTTCTTGCAAATGCTTATCATTAATTCTCAGCTCAAGATCAGTTTTCTCATTTCGAGTCAATGAACCCGAGACTCGTACTTCCCTTCTTTTTCCATTGTGAAGGCCCAATGGAGGCTGGGGAGGTAAGCTAAATGGTCGCTGCTTAAAAATAAATCAAAATAATTAAATTTTATGAAAATCATTGCAAAATTTACAAACATATATACAATCATAAGACGATCTAGACGATCAGTCTCGTCGCTTTAGTCTAAGCATTTCATTGATATTATGTGCTCGCGGCACTTTCTCCACACAAGATCTCCATAGAGTTTGACGCTCCGAAAATGAGTCTTCGCATACTGGAAAGATTTTGGCATTCAAAAAGTATGCATTTAATCATAAGATCTTGTCGGCACTTGCCGGCACTTGGCAACGAATGTGAATATCCTAAGGATCCATTGATGTGTAATTGAGTATATGCTTAAACCACACATTCTGTGAAAGAATTTTCTCAGTTCTAGCTTTCTTTTCGACTTTTAATTCACCCACGAAAGAATTCGATCGAATCCGTTTATCGCTCTATCATTGAATCTAGTTCTCCCAGTTCGAGTTTCGGTCTCTCTCACACTCACAACTGTTGCTTTAAAAATGAACGAACAAAATTAAATCATTACGTTTTCCCAGTCGACGACTTTAGACAACATACAAACACGTTCGCAATAAACAAACAAACAAAAAAAAATAAATAAATAAATAAAAATTAAAACTTATAACAATTACTGATCTAAAAGTTACTATAAATATTTTTCAGTTCTAGCGTAAAAATTTTTTCAATTGGTTCGTTTTTTCGCTGATTTTTGCTATCATCGACAAATCGGTAGACGGAAAACGAGCTTGTAATCAAAGTTAAATATAACTTTTTTGTTATTTAAAGTTTAATTGCATTGTAACACAAGTATGGAGAGGTAGAAAAATGTATTTCGAAATTCTGTGCATTTTTCAATATGCGCTTTCTCTACGTTTTTTCAACGCGCTTGCAAGACACGCAACGAATAATCAAACTTTACTTTGCTTTGCTATAAATAGTTAGCTGCTGTTAACTTTCAAGTCGAAAATAACTTCTGGTATCACAAAGTATAGTTTGAATTCAAAGGGACGCAAGGTCAGATTTTGACTGAGTTTAGTCTCAAACAATGTTCTGCACGACTATCAACAATTAACATACGCTTCCCTTGATCCTTAAGCGAAGAAACGCGATATGAAGACCATACGAATTATAATTACAGTCTACATTATATTATAACTGATGATGGATTTAAAAAAATTTGACTTTTACAAGCAAGGCACAAGCTCTTATTTATTGTAATCTTTTTAATTTTTTTTTTTCAAGTGAGTCAAGTGAAAATTTGGAAAATACTTTATATAAATTATTTACAAAATTTATTCACTAACTTTATTATCTGGGTATATATATATATATGCATATATATACGTTAATTTGTATAAATAAATGTACGCATATATATTGGTGGAGTCATTATTAAGTAACATTCGCACTTGTTTATTTACTATGCTGTTTTTGTTTTCTACCACAATTTAATTGCGCCTTGAAAGCAATTTTTATGCATTTGTCAAGTGCATAATTTGTCGAGAATGTACGCTAATGAATGTCAGTCAACAGCGCGAAACAAAAAATGAATAAAGTAGAAAACAAGTGATGAATAGGGCGAGGTTATGAAAGAATTATGATGAACTAAACGTAAAAGTGCACTAAAGACAAATTAAAAAAAAAAAACAAAATTAATAGAAATATTTTATGAAAGGAAGTTGCGAAAGAAAGCCATAGACATAAAGGGTATCTCCGAGACCGGACTAGCGAAATTTCCCATCATTAAGTTGTGCGAATGCGAGGTCATTTGCTGCACAATCAGAAACAAAGTTTTTGGCGAACACCGCCGTATAACGCCAGACAGCCAGTTCGGTGCTCTAAATCAAACAAGTTAGCGGGACTCATAGGAATCCGAAAACTGAATGGCTAGGAAAATGGTTGAATACAATCGATCTTTTAAACATTTACGAAAAAGTGACATTCCTCTCCAAACGAATTGAATTAATACGATTTCATGTTTTGCTCAGGAACAGTTTAACCCCACTGTTTAATGGGGATGTTGGCAAATATTTTACCCAATAAACTCCAATAAATAATTGATTACTATTAGGAATCATGCTTTGGAATTTTTAGAGTCAATTATGGATATTAGTTTTTTATCAGTAGATTTTATCTACACATCTTAACTAAAAAACCAAAATCCCTAGTTTCAGTTTTCCAAGTGGGCAGCGATAATTAGATCTCTCTAGGATTTCATGCCGATCAAAAGTGAAGAAATGCGTATTTTACAAGTTAATCTTTAACAACATATGCGATATGAAATTAAAATAAAATAAAATAATTTCGAAAAAAATTCTTTTTTAATTGTAAACTAATAAAAGATGATGAAAATATCCACTGAATATGAACTAACAACAAAAAAAAAGGTAAATAAAGGTCTGGCATCCTTGAATAATTTATGAGAAAAACACAAAAAGATGTTGAAAAATTTAAAAGAAAAATCTAAAAGAAAATTCAAAGATAAGCGGACAATTTTCGCTCTGTTGAAAGAAACTTAGAAAATATTTGTACGCAGAATAAAAAAAAAAGAAAAAAGAAAAAAGAAAGGAAATGACAAAGAAAAAGATGAATTTTTTTTGTATATCAGTCAAACAATCGCTGGTAAAGGGAAGAAAAAGCAGAAATAAACGGATATGAAAATATTTGTTACATTCATCGGCCATTACAATTATCATGCATATCGCTATCCTCTCGAAAGCCTTGATTGCCTCTCGAAAGTCCCCATAACCATATGCAATTCCAAGATCAAAGAAGGCGCGTATTTTATGGTTTTTGTTTACGCTCCTCAACTTGCAGCTCCCTGTAGGAGGCAATAAAATAGGAAAGCAATTACAGAAGTCGAACGACAGCTAAGTAAGCACACTCTGCTTCAAAAGGGTAAACACGACTTAAACACCTAAAGTAAGTTGGTTTTTACAAATTTTACGGTTTACGCGCCCATTACACTAATGAATTAATTTTATTGTTAAATATGTTTTCAATTATTCCCACTGCAAACAACCAAACAACCCACCAAACCCAGTAGTTAGTAATTGGAAATATTTTGCACTTTTTATTCCGATATGTAGAGCAAATGCAGAATCGATTTAATTCTGTTCGATAGTCTGTCGATCGACTTCGAAGTTGTTCGAGCTTTTAGCTATAGACAAATTGAAAATTGCAAAATGAATTCATTGCTTCGTAAATAATATTGAAACTTAAGCCGCTGCAATCGTATCGCAATAGCTTGGTAAAGGTCTCCCCAAACCAAAGTTTATGTATTTTTGAAACTTATTAGAATTTTATTCAGAGTTGAGGACTCGCAAATTTTTGCAAAGATTTTAATAATATTTTGCTTCGACTTTCTCACGACAATAATTGTAAAACATTTTTGATTTGCACAACTCATGCAATACGACGAACCAATAGTCAGTCAGTATAATGAGATTTTTTCATCAAGTATTGCTCAACGTATTGAAGCGTGGAAGGAAGAATTGTCGACAAAGTATTTGGCAGCGCGCATGTTATTCTGTATTATAAAGAACTCGGCGACCAATATTTATTTTGATCGTAACAAATGCTTTATATGCGCGCATATATAAGATTTATACTACATTTGGGAACCTTTAGCCGTTATTTGGTGCACGGTGTCTAATTTTGACAAGTTTTGAATCTTTTCACATGTGCGTCAATTTGTGTGGCCCATTGTAATCCGCTTTCAGCCATCAAATGCATGCGGTTAAAGAGTCATTTACAAAATCGCCTGTACAAGCGCATCACTTTTCTTATACGTAACTAATAAGCTGTAGTTAAATAAAGAGGGAACTGTGCGTTCACACGATACATATATTTACATATATATATATATATATATACTTATGTTACAGTGTTTTCGATGAGTACAAATTTTGAGAATAAAATAAGTAGTAAATCAATTATTTGTTGTTGCAATGCTAGCAGGGATGAAATCGTTTTAGATTCTTGCGAGCTCTGTATTACTAGTAAAATTGATTCCGAATTGAATCTGAAAGTAAGCGACATTTCACTCTCTCTTAAACCTAAAGTCTTTCCTTTGCTTCTTTTAGGCGTACGTTTTGACATTTGATTTTATTGCTTCTTTAATAAATTAAAGAATTGGATGACTCTGACAGTTCAATAAAAGCACAGCACAATAAGCTAAACAAAAGTCGCGTCATTCAAGATGAATTTCAATGAATGCAATTCTTCTAATGTCCAATTTCCTTCCTTCCTTTCCTTCCTTTCCTTCCTTTCCTTCCTTTCCTTTCCATCCTTCTAATGTCAAATTTTGTCTAAACTATCGTTGCTTAAGAGGAAGCGGTAGCGTCACTGTAACAATCCGAAAAGAGCTATTTGTTTGAAAATTTTTCCCGAATGGAAAGAGAGACAGACAATACAACAACGATATTCGAGAAGGTTTTGACATACAACAAAGAAGCAACATTAAAAGATGGCAACATCACGAACCATCGCAACGAAGCGCTTTTAATATGTGAGGCTCTGAGGCATGAAGTGTTACTGGCGCATGTTCGCAAATGAAAAAGACAAGCCCTTAATCTACATTTTTGGAAAGGGGAAGAGCAGGAAGGGTGGCGCGCGCGGGCGAGGAAGAGACATGCAGGAAAAGGAAAGTCTATGCTTTTTGTTTTGAATAATTATCGAAGATATTCGATATACTTCTCTCTACAAATTTTACATCAGAAATGTTGTTCAAAGTTTGAACGAAAAACATGAAAATCGCTGGAGTTGATATGCTGCATGACTTTTTGCAAAATCATGTTTCAAGAAAAACGCATTTACAGTTTCAAGTATCCGTATGTTTCTATATTACTAAGTTCGGAAAGTACAATTTTTACGTTCACATTTATTTATGTACGTTATTCTTGACCATTTAAGGCAGTGGTTTCCAAATACAAAACAAAAAAATTCAAAAAGGTGTCAAAAAAAAAGGAATCGGCAGTATACGTAATCCACAATCCTCGCCGCGGATTTTTGGTCTACAAATGCTAAAACATCCAATTCATACTCTTCTTCGAATCGAAATATCACGCTTTCGCGTTTGGAGCCGAGTAACGGTGGGGCGTGGAATCAAACGATACGCACTTGCAACATCCCGGTTATTCTCGTGCTTACTCGCGCCAAACTTCAGTAAACAGAAGCATCCGATTGTTTCGGTTTTTTTTTTTTTTTGTTTTTTAAAGGGGGGCGCATTAATTTTTTTTTTTTAAAAAGGAGGGTGCCGGTACAAAAAGGTTGGAAACAACTGATTTAAGGTATCATTTAAACCAAAAAAAAAAAAAAATATTTTTTTTTTTAGTCAAAAATATTAAACAAAAAATAACATAAATAAGTGAAAAAAATTACACACCACTGTAGCGTCTTCAGACGAAGACAGAAGGAAATAATGAAATATCGCGTAATCTACGGGTGGAATGAATCGAACCGCTACGCTTTTCAAAATAGAGCCGCTCTCAAATACTGTCGTCGTGTCGTTTTGAAAACAATCGCCCATATTTAATACAAAACATGGGCTGCAAAAACTTCCAATGCTTATGAGGCCTTTAAAGGCGATTTTTAATTCCTGCTAACGGGGCAAGACTTACCACAGACATGCACACAGATGAGCAGTCAGATGGACATGCCTAACTCATGATTTGATCCAGCCGCGAATACATGCAAGTTCCGAAGTTTCCTTCTGAGTGAGTGTCGGAGAGTTTCATTGCGACTATCGTTCAGGAATACCAAGGTCATATAAACTGTGAAAGGAAAACGCATTGTGAGCGGCGACAATGCCACAGCACGATTATCAGCTACCCACACTGATTAGGATAAGAACAACAGGACGCACATATCTGTTGAACGATCTTATCAAATTTTAAATCCGTAGCAAATAAAGCGTTTTAAAGCTTGCACTCTTTGCATGTTTATGAAATACTCTTCTTGTTTGAGTTAGCAAGTGTGCAGTATTCCACATCATTATATGGAAAAAGCAACTAATAGTAGGCGCAGTGAATGCTACTTTTTTTCTTCCCCACCATATTCGACTATTTTTTTTTTTTGAACACAGCGACACACGGCTAGACCAGTTTGAATTAGTTCTGCAGTCCCCATCAAACTTATGCATATTATTTTTTTTTTTTATGTGGATGTCTCAGCCGCAATGATAAACTTAAAATGCGCGCACTCGACAACAAAATGCAAAAAACAAAACGACAATGGAACTTGACTTGCTAGTGATGTCATAGGTGCGAAAAAATTGATTCATTGCTTACTCGTGTATATGAAAATGATTTACGAAGAAAAGGCCGGCAGCTGGCCGTTTAAGGTCAACTGTGTGCGAATTTGTTTATAAGCACTTCAATACTCAACTTAAAATTTTCTCATATTGACTTAATTTAGAGAAGAGACACTCGAGAATACTTCTACCAAAGAAAAAAAAAAAAAAAGAAAAGAAATAATAATTAATTTGCAATTTTTTAATTGCTATATAAACTTAAGTTCATGAAAATAAAAGATCGCTGCTATGGTGTCGCCTGGTGGTAGAAAGGAATAATGGATCTCTCCTTGGGCACTCCACCCTATGGTGACCATAATTTTTTTTTTTTTTGATGAAGTTTCAGATTCGGGGTGTGTCCTGGGGGTGTAACCTTATCTACCGTTTTCGATTATCATGCAAAATCCACTTTTCATCACAAGTGATGATTTGATGGAAAAATGGCAATCGTGTATTGCGAAGCAACAAAGATGTGCACCTGCTTTTGCGGTCGATCATCTGCAGTTGCGTCAATTCATACGCACTCACATATGAGTCCAATTTATTGACTTTAATTATTGTACGGAAATGTTTTAACACAGCCGTATGACTAGTTCTTAGTTTAAACCCAATTGTTCGACTAATTGTGTGTGGAATGGATTCCACAGTCGTTCTTAATTCCACGTTATCAATATGGGCCGGCGGTCTTCCTCGAGGCTCATTGATGATACTCAAATTACCAGAAGAAAATTTTTGGAACCAATATCAAGCATTTTTCTCATTGGTGGATCCATCTCCGAATGTCTGACTAATATTTCTTGAAGCTTGAGTTGCGGTATGATTTAATTTAAGAGAAATTGTAAATCGCTTTTGGTTTCCATCTGCGTTAGGGTAAAAATAAAATAAAAATGCGATACAAACACGAAAATAAAAAAATTTACAAAACGAGTAAGAAGAATACCTTTAAGCTTTATAGACAAAAATATCGAGCGCACGTTACAACGTATCTCTCTCAGTCGCAGCTGAACACAGACTAAACAAAAAACACCCGTTTCATTGTTTCCCACCTAACAGAACAATTGTCTTCATGCGATGATATTCATGCAAATTTCAAATTTTAAAAAACTCGCTCCCTTTAAAATTATTACCTTTTTAAAAAATTATTAAACTATATATATATATATATATATATAATATAGTTCCTTGCTTCATTTCTCTTATATTATAAATCAATCGAAGGCAATCCATTTCAATTGCTTTTAATCTAACCGGCTCTGACAATCAAATAATAATTTACTTAATCAAACATTTATATCTAAACATATGTACTCACTACGCCGCGCCATCAATCTTCATTAAAATTTTTCCAATCGTCTCCCTCTCTCTCTCTCTCTCTCTCTCTCTCTCTCTCTCTCTCTCTTGTTTTACAACTAAGCAAATTTTTACATTCAAATAGAGTTTAATGCACATAATGAAAATGTTCTCATTCGTGGAAAGATCTGCTCGTATCATCATCATCATCATCACAGACGTTTTTCCGTACGCACATAATCAACAAATCTTAATAAAAAAAAAAGCTACGACAACAATGACAAGAACGTAAAATGTTGTAATAATATTTTGATGATGAGAAATGTCAAATAAAAAATTGTCGTCATTAAGAACACATTGCTTTTGTTATGATAATTTATATATATATTCAATAAATATACTTCAGATCCCATGAGCATGAATTGATAAAAAAAACCTAAATCCTTGGACTCATTCTAAGCAAGTGTAGGTCGATATAACCTAACCTTTAAGTGTAAGCACTTAAAAGTTTAAAAACCCGGTTTGTAAGTGTGAAATAACGGTTTCAAAAAAAAAAAAAAACACACGCACATTAAATTCAGAAGAATACAGAGCAGCTAACGGACGATTTATTCAAAGTATGCTTCCATCACTAATTAAACATTTTTGGCATATTTTAAAGCAATTTGTGGAGACCACATTTTCCTTTTGCCGCGAAGCATTCGCCGAGTTAATGTCTCCACATCTTCGTATGAAGCAAAGCGGTGCTAAGCAATTGCATGATCGGCTGATGAAAACAAATGCTTCTATGAGCGCTTCTAATGTGTTGCGAACCCGTCTTGTCGACGGATGATTGGACGGATGATATTGCTGTCATGTAAAAAAAAATGAGCTTAAGAATAATCTTCAATTTTGTATGAGAGCGCCTCTGGATTTACGGCTCACTCCCCACACCTGTGATTATCATTCACATCGATGCAGTTGTATTTAGCAGATCAGCGACTCCGCTAGATATACGATAATGTTTCGATGACTATTTGACTTCGAAACCACAAAGTTGTGGTTAGCGAACGCTGAAGGAAAGTTACTCCAGAGTAGGCAAAAAACCGCAGATAATGGCGTTGAATATTTCGATTGTTAGGCTTTTGCAACGCGTATTTTTTAAATAAATTTGAATTTTGCTAAAAAATACAAAATCACATAATCGTCATTAACACGGAATACGGTGTATATCCGTTGGTCCGTTTGCTTGTCAGGAAAATTTTTTATTAGAATCGAAGGGTGTAAACAAAAGCAATGATTCCGAGCAGCGGAATATGGACCGCGACGTACGAATATATTAGAGAAAGAACAATTTTTTTGCTTGTAGTGGGAACTCGGTAAGCTTTCAATATTTTAAAAACATAAGGAAAAAGGATAAGGAAATGTTTTAATAAAATTAATTAATTTATTAGCGGTTAAGTACAAAGCAACTTTTTTTAACCGACAAATGAAAATAATGCCAAGAAAACAAGCAAAAAATGAAGACGACAAAGACATTTTATTCGGCGTGGTTTGAATTTTTTATTACTAAACTTCAGCTGGGGTACGTACGACATTCGATTGCAAAAGCGACATAAATCGTGTGCCGTACAATTGTACAATACTCGGATATGGTATACGACTTGTAACACGACTTGACAACAAAGCCACGTGCAGTAAGTGCACCATTTTATATATGTACTGGTTTTCGATAATTGCGAATGAAATCTGGATCGGGGATAACTGGTTTTCCAATTTGAAACCAAAATTTTCTTGAAGAAAAATTGCAAAATTGCAGAATTTTTAATTTAGAATTTCGAAGAAAGCGAGAAAAATGTTTTATTGCAATAAAAATAAATCGAAACTTAAGCTTTTGAAAGTGTGTGGCAAACAGTGTGTGTTTTGACGTTGTGAACGCGATTTTAACATAATAGATTATATACTAGAACAAGCATATTTACATCGGTTCTACTACTTATGCTGATCGTGTACACACATATATATGGCTGTATGTATGTATGTATGTTTCTTTTCGCTACAAATAATTGCAATTTTAAAATTTTTAAATGTTACCAGTTGTGGTGGTTTAGTACGAAACTGTAAAGCATAATAATATAATTTTTCTATATATTATCTAAGAGGAGGCGATAAAAACGTTTGTAGTGATAGTTCAAGCGGAAAAACATTTAAAAAACCTTTTTAAGAGCATGCAATTTATGTAGAAAAGAGAAAAGAAAAAAAAAAAAAACAAAAATATTGGTTTAAGTAAAAAAAGAAAGAAGGGAAACCACATGAATGAATTCTACAGTAAAATACCATATTTCGAAAAAATTACAAAGCTGTGTAAGGAACAGTTGTCGGAAAGGTAGGCAATGCCGTTATCATGGATATTTATTGTTTGGTATTTTCACGTCCACTTATAACAAAGCAAATCACAATGATGGCAATAGCTGAGGGTTGCAACGTTTACGTGTGCCGCTGCGTATATTGGGGAGAGAAATGAGGGAACACCATAGTAAACGTATACCCAGTTTCCATTATCAGGCATTTCTCTGGCTGCTAACTTCGTGTATTAATTCTGTTGTTGATGGATCTTCTAATGTATGTATCATAGAGTATAGACTTTTCAGACTTTATTTGAATCTATTTTCAGGATTGACAAGCAGATGTTATGCTCTGCATGTTTGTCAAACAACCATACAGCCAGTCACATAAGGCGACAATGTAGACAGAGAAAAGGAGGGCAACAAAATAAATTATGCAATTTTTCATTATTTCACTCATTCATCCACATCCATATTCACACAAACACACACACACACACACACACACACACACACACACAGGGAATACGTTTCATAATCATGGTGCTTATTATAAGAAAAATGGTTTTCACTTTTCATTATAATGTAAAATACATGACTATTTCAAAGCTATTACGAGCTCTCTAGGTTATGTTCCATTATACGGTCGGAAATTGTCAAATAAAAAGAAAATTAAAAACTTTCATTTTGTCTTGAAATCCATTGCCGCAAGATAGTATGTAGCAAAGCGATCTAATTTTTAATTTCTGGTAGAAATAATTTGACGTAAAATAAATTGCACTAAATTTTGATTTTTTTTTTTTTTTTTTTTTTTTGGGCTTCAGACCGTATGAAGGTACTCAAGCAATCGATTACCAATTCAGTGTTAGCGGCTCAAATCTCAAATACGATAGAATTTACTTCGATCGCAGTTGCAGTGTGTGCTCAGTTAGTTAGGTAAAGGCATTACACTCACAAACCAACAATTACACGGCCATCACCTCCCTATTTCTTTCCATATCGTCACTTCGTTCTGGCCATCACCATGTTACACAAAGACGGGACCTTCCTTCAGTGATTGGTCATATTGAGAAAGAAAAAAAAAAAAAAGGCTTTATAAGCTATAACGACAAGGTCATTGACAAAATCATTAATTTTACTAAATTTGGACCTAATGAATTTCGGTCTTTCGTCTTTCCTTCATAAAAGGGTTCTCACGCAAAAAACGAAGCCTTTAAATGGAAACACGATTTTATGCTTGGGGTTTTAGCGCGAAAATAAACAGTGAATGTTGTTAGATGAAAGAATGTGGGCCCGCCTTACCCGACTATCACCAGTACTATCAGTTATCCAATCGCAACTATTTTTACACGCAACTCTGCAAGAAATTTGCGCAAACTTTCAATGTCTGCTTATAGTTATGGAATCACACCCTTTGCCGCACTAATAGTGAAACGACTTCACGACATCATCTCCGTATATACTTTGAGAGGAATATCTTCAAATGAATGTAAATTTAATTTTGTTTGCTTATTGTGAGTTGAGCCGGTAACCGGACCCCGCCATTTTTTGAACTTGATCTACTGCCATTAACTATACAATATATTTGTAAGGTTTTAACTTCATATTTAAGTTTCTTCTTATCAATCCGTTCTTATGTCAGCCTCATTTTAAAAGGCATTATGCAATAGTTTTATTTTTCTAGAAGCAACAGTTCAGCAGGCAGGTAGGTATGTTGGGAAAAATGTTAAGAGAATATTTTCAAAAATGTTGCGTGTCTCTTGTAAATCATATTACTGGAAGGAAGTTTGAGTGATGCCGATGTCTTAATTGTTAAGATTTGAAAAATAGCCATCAATTCTTATCATGGAATGTCTACCATGTACTACATATGTTGTTGTTATTCTTTTTTTTTAATTTTAATCTGAAAAGACAAGCAATTAATTGTCTGTAAATTAAAAACGTCTCGCAACGAATTGTTCATCAAGAAGAGATAATAATAGAGAAAAAGAGAAGCTGTAAGGAACAAAAAAAAAAAAAAAAAAAAAAAAAAAAAAAAAAATCCAAAAAAAACAAGAAACGAAAAACAAAAACAAAAACAAAGAAATACTTGGCAAGTTCTCACAAGCACATTTAACATATGACGGCAGCACACATGTATATGCATATATGCACGTGAGCATAAGCATACACGTAAAAACCGACAATTTAAAATATCACATTCACACATTTTTTGCACGTCAAGTTGTTTGTTGTTTATTGTTGACTATCTGTCATATAAAATTTTGCAGTAGAGAGACCAAAAAAGCCAACCAACTAGTACCAGGAACAGCAACAGCAATAGCAACAATAGCAATAAGAATATACACACACACACGCACGCACACACACACACACACACAGTCAACAATCATATGCAGACGAACCCTAACAAACCGCGTCAACGTTACGAGGTACTTTTTTTTAAATTTGCATAGCTTTGCCAGCTAGTCAGGTAGGTACGTACACAAAACAGAGAGAAGAGTTAAGATAAATCAAAAATGTTTCTGCATGTGATTGTTTAAATATTACAAGTGTAAAAGTGTAAAATATTTGTGCGTTGTTTGGTTTTTCTACACTTAGCTGACACCTCATTGTTGGAATTTTTTTTTTTGTCTTCTATTCGCTTCTGTTAATATTCTCGTTGTTGCCGTATACGGCAGTTATAAGAGCTTCTCGCTCTCATATGCCTGCGGTATTTTACAAGAGTATTTCTCAAGTGTAATAATTACTGCGTTTGTTTATTGTTAACCTTAAACTATCATAAAATGTTTATTTTTTTTTTTTTTTTTTTAGTTAACATTTATTTTTATATACGTTTGCGCACACACATAGCACAAAACATATCGGGAGTTATTTTTATTTAAATTTTTTGACAGCTTCAAAAGCCCTTATATTGTATAACATTTTCGAGCGTGGAAGGCCAACCCAAATATGTACTTCAAAGTGAAAGGAAAACATCTGTCTCGCAAAAGTATTAACACAACCGCTAACATTCACTTGGTGTTATAATTCTTTGCACAAGAGATATTTATTTTATTGTTTCTTTTTCTTTTAAATCAAAGCTCATTGTTTACGTGAATAGTTTGTTGTTGTTGCTATGTATTTGAAAAAAAAAAAAAAAATAATAATAATTTTTTTCTTTTTTTTCTATAATTCTTAAAGTTTCATTCACACAACAGTGCACACCTGTGTTGTAACAATAATGTTATTATAAAGTGATTGTTGTGTCTGCTAAAGCTTCTTAAAAGATATTGAGGAGTAGTTTGACTCTTTGTTTTTGCTTTTCATTCTTCAGTTTTCAAGTGAAGCTGATAAGATAATGTGATTAAAATCCACTAGGTGCCTATAATGCTTGATAATGACAACGTGTCGTAAAAAATGTAAACAAATGAAATAACTACGAGCTCTGAGCATGGTTATGGGTATTGAAGCGAACGCCAAACACAGGTATCCATGATGTGAGTCTTACTCTTTATATACATTTTGTATATAAATAAATGGAAAATAAAAAAATGCATGTTCACATACTTAAGTAAGTACTGTCCACTGAGTCGATCAAAATTTATGAAATCATATCGTCTATTAAACCCGTACATATTCAAAGGCACTAATATTTGGAGCTAATTAGTCTGAAGATTAATCAAATTATATATAAATCTAAGAATTCTATCTGAAGGCTCAGAATCAGAACATTTGGCAAGCAAATGAAAACAAATTTGGAAATTCTGCTTGTCTTGAGATGAAACTAACATGAAGACCATGAAGCGTACATACAAAAGTGGTAAGCAGTTTCTTTGGTATAGGAACTTGTTTATCAATGGACGCTATACAAATGGTTTTATCATACGATTTTGTCAACTGTTAGATAAATCGTCTTTTTAATTTTCTTGTTTTTTTCAAATTTTTTCCATTGTGTGCTCAGACCTCTTCAGACCTCTGCGATGAGTTAGTTGAACCCTCCTCCATAGTGGTGAGAATAATATTCAAGGCATTCTAGATTGCTGCATACACGTGACATCTTTTTAATAAATATAAATCATAAATCCGACTCTTATATAGTTTACCCCTCATGAGAAGGGATTCAAGTGCAGGAAATTGAAGAAACGTTCGTATGAACAACGACGTTCGACGTTCGCGGACAAGGTATAAAACTAATAAATTTACCTTTGACGACAAGAGCACATTAATGAGTAAGTCAAGCCGTAACAATGCACTCCATAGTGCTGAGAGTATTCTAACTTAGCGGTCGTTCGTCCGTACAGTGCAAAAGAGCTATACACACAGGCATGATAATTAGGTAATGCTTTTGTAATTTAAAAAAAGGGTAAAAATTAGATAATTTCTCTGCGATTTGTATGCATTGCGTTGGAAATGGAAAAAAGGGGAATCGCCTCCGTAAAATTTATCTGATCTTAGATAGATGGCGATATATTTTCAATTTGGAAACTTCTTAATTTCCTCAACCATTTTAATATTTCAATGTGAAGGAAATCTCACAACGAGCGAAAAAGGCTTTTTTTATTAAATTTCTTGATTATCCCATCCATTCTTATCGTAAGTGAAAAGTGAACACGCCCATTTTTACCAAAAATTCATTTATTATATGAAATAATTAATTAATTTTACATATCGGGTCTACATAAATTCAAATCGAACGATAATATATTGCTTGTCGTTTCGTAATGTGACAAAAAATAAAGTTTCTAAAAATTTCATATTAATCACTCTTAAATGATAAAAAGAAGTAAAAAAAAAAAAAAAAAAATAAAAAAAATATTTTGTTACTTTTTATCTATGCATGTGAAGAGCTTCTATGAGTCACCAACTATTTCATCATCATCATTATCATTATTCATATTAGAAAATGGTATGTAGCAGATACTTGCTTTACAGTTTGGCATCCAAAATTTAATAAAAATATGTAAAAAAGAAGAAGAAAATAAATGCTTTAAAATATTTAGTAGCAAATGTAGACGGCATCCAATTCCGTCTTCTCTCTTATGGCTGATGGCGGCTTAACTGTCACTGCTTCTTATTAACATACTTTCTAACATTTTTATAGCAAATCTACGCCAATAACCACTGATTGATCCGATATTATGTTTACTGTTTGTTCATGATCCGAAGGCTATTTGCGATGTATTCAACATAGCTTTGCATACTTAATAGATTATTCAACTGGCAACCCATACGTTTTGTAAATCAATATAAAAAAAAAAAGAAAACTTTCTCTCTTTACATGTAATTGTGTTTACAGAAATTGTTTACGTGTCCTAAACTCTAAATGGATCAGTGATGTCAGTCCAAAATTTCCACCCATCTATATATTCATTTATAATATGTAGCTTGCGTGTACACAAAAACTTGCATTGATTATGAGCAACGGCGGACAACTTTTATGGTAAATGTGTTTTTTTTTTTACTATTTTATCGCGACTGCATGAAGTAGAACGCACTCTATTTTCTCGCATGATACTAATGCAGTTAATTGAATACGAGTGCGATATAACAGCTGAAGTCTACCGTTGGGCGAATATTTTATACCTTCCATTGGCTTCTTAATTATGGGTACATCCGCTTCCTAATTGGAGCAATTTTATTAAGCGCAAGCTTTTAAAAAGCACAGGCTTTTAAATCATTACTGCCTACAGATTGTATGTTAAATTGCGACTGTTTTTTCACTGCAACAATTACTACTGTTGCTGATGTCTCTAGAGGTTTTACATGGATATCGGCACACGAAGTGTGAAAACACACATTCAGCGCCCTGCGGATGATGAGTCCCCCAATTCCAGTGCAGATACGTATATGGGCGTGTCTAACCCCCTGGTGAGGGCCTAAGACTTTTGTCTTTCTTTCGATCGGACACCCGGTTGCTGTGCAACTCCACATCAGGTCGAGGCTCTTCCCGCGATTTGGGACAACCATAGCCACCACGAAACTCCCGCAATTGGCCGTTCCCACTGCCAGGTCGAAACTGGAATTACTGTCACAGGATGATTTTCGTCCTTTTTCTAAGATTCTTGGTGTAGTAAATAGAAAACATTCAGATGGACGAGGAAAGTCGCCAATTCACCCTGATCGACTATTAGGTAGTTCGGTAAATTACAGCCATTTAACAGATCTTATAAGTTGCTTAGAATGGATGATAATAACAAGTAAAATAATTAATTACCAAAAATTATTCTTTGTTTCCATGGAAAGGTTTATGTAACGTAAGTTTTACATCCACCTGCTATCGTGAGCTAAACGTCATCGTAAAAATGTAATATAAAAGCAAGACCGCTTCTCATACATACATAGTGGGGTAGAAAACTCGCCATCGTTATTGTCTTATTTTCTATTCCTCTTATTGAACTATTTTCATCGAAAGTTTTTAAAAATTTGGATTTGATTGCTAGATAAGATTTTCGCAGTAAAAATATTTTGAGAGAGTATTCAAAAAGCTAGCCCATCTGATTCAAATGCAAACTTTTTTCCTATAACGAGTTTTTCAAAATAAGCCTTTATATGGATGTTGGTGGCGAAAGTTGCTCGATTCAGTTCACTTTCAACAAAGTTGATTCTTGGAGCAGAACTTATTAGTGCATCAAATTTCTTCACATTATCTCCAAAATTGCGACCTATAACTTCAACATGCTTTAGATGGATAGAGAAACTTATATCGGGTAATTAAGTGATGCTAAACCGATTGGTGGAATAAAAGATGAGTCGGTTTCAAGTTCTTCTGGGCGTTACGCCCTGCCCGCCCTCTCCTGCACTAGGATAGAAAATGAGGAATCATCTATGACTTGAGTTGATGATTGTGTTGATGATTTGTTAAAGTCACAATTAAATTTTCCACGAATTCTTGCATAGAATGCATTGGAAGGTTTAATGTTCACCCACTTGATCACTTTTATTTAAACCTTGCAAGTAGGAGAGAATGCTTTAAAACATATTTAGGATAAGCAGCAATTCTAACAATTGCCTGCTTATTTGCCTATTGGTGAGAGCCGCTATTTTGAAAATGGCCTCACAAGGTGGATAATCGTTGATTTTTCAATCATTATCTTCATGCTCGCACTGAACAAAATTTATGCAACGTTACCAAATCTTGTTTTCTCACTTGTTTAATTTCAAACAGAACGGAACCGTGTGTGAGAGATAGAAATAAAAGTTATTTTATTAACATTTAATGTTAGTTCCTTTTCATAACCATTTCTGATCTGATAGTTTTCAGATTTTTTCTTGAGGAATACCGACAACGATTAACGCCGTCCCATAACTAATGGTAACCATTGTTTGTATATTTTCAACATTTATTTGTTAGAATTGCGCTTTTAACAAATTTTACGCATAACGCAAAATGCGTTTTGTGCATATTAGTAATTAAGTAACTAAGCGGCTTCATTGACGGCAACTTGCCTCACAATCTTCATTTCCAAATTTCTTTCCAGGCTATAAATTACGTAAAACCGATCCGTTCATTTTTGTGGATATAGAGATGAGTTTCAAATACCATATATGGCTTTTCTTTATTTGAAACGTGGCAGATCCGCTTATTTATCAATTCATTTAAAAAAAAAAAAAATGATTCTTATTCCGGCTGCTCAAATAATGGATGCATTGTTTTTGCAAAAAACTTAAACTACAGTACAATGTAAAGAAAATTAACACTAAAGTACCTGCAGAACATTATATCAATAAAATATTCGAGTTTATTAAAACGGAAAAAACCAGTCCATCTGTCTGTCTAGTCTATCTTCTTTAGCATAGGAGGAATATTCACTTTGTCGAAACGTTTGCAACGCCCAGAAGGAAGCTTCAGAGGCCCTGGAAAGTACATAAATTCTTGATCAGAATCAATTTCTGAATCAATTTAAGCATGTCCGTCTGTCCGTCTACATAATGACAGAGTGTATACTGCACTCTACAAAGTATCTACTGTTCACGATCTTAATGACAAAATCACATCTATTTGCTTATTTGTTATTACCAGAGACACTTAAATGACAAGATGGCCGAACATTTTGTTCAAAAATTCAAATTAGAAGATTATTACGGACTTTTGTTTCTAATTATCAATAACAATAAAGACGCTGTTAGCTAGCAATCATATGACTACTTACTCTTTCATTCCCATTATTTTTATGGGCAAAGATTCGGTTTATGTTAAGTGCTTGCACGTATTGTGATCATTTTTTCACTTAAAAGTGGCACTTATTGAGAAAAATTGTTACAAAATGTATTAATTAATAAATAAGTGTATTAATTAATAAATAAATGTATTAATTAATAATCCTATGACTTTTACCATGTCGAAAGAACGATATTGGTTAGGTAGCGATTCTATCATCGATCCATTTTCGCACTTCTCCAGCAATTTGAAGCCGCGTGCCATCGAAGCCATGCTGCATCGATCTGAACTAGTGGTAATCAGAAGGCGCTACGCCTGGTGAGTGCGCTGGGTGCGGCAGAACTTCCTTTTCAATCTGCAACAGTGTATCATCGACAACGCTTGCAATGTGTGGTCGACCGTCGTCATGCAAGAGGATGATTACGTCTGTTAACCGCTATTGCTGGTCTTTTTTGCAACAATACATCCTTCTATTTGTTCAGTTGGTGTCGGCAGACGTCTGCAGTAAGAGTTTCAGCCGATTTTAGTAGCTCGTAATACATCACACCTTGCTGATCCCTCTTTCCTATTCCTCTTTGGTGTCGATGTGGATGGCTCTCCCGAACTAAAAAACTAATGACATTTTGCGCTTAGGATTGTTGTAGTAGGACACTTTTCATCGCCAGTCATAATACGCCCCAGCAATGGAAACGTGATGTTGAAACGGTTCGAATTGGCGTTTTTCGTCAGTTCATATGGTAGACATTTTCCCTCCTTTGGACCTGTTCCATCCCATGTAAACGTCTAGGAACAGTTGGTTCATCAACTGTTAAGATATTCGAAAGTTCTTTGAGAGTTTGAGCTGGAATTTTGTCCAAAACGTCTTGTAATTCATTGTCTTCGAACTTTTTTGCTCCTCCAGGGCGATCTTTATCATTGACATCAAAAACAGAAAAACAGAAAACAACAAGTAGCGTATGATAAGGCAACACCGCCAAAATTCATAAAAGTATTTGATGAGCTTCGGCAGCAGATTTCTTCAAAACAAACAACAAAAGTAATGAATGCCGAAAACACAATTTTGAGCGTTCGATGATTAGTGTATGTGCAGACTGAATAACTCAATAATACTGAATGAAAACTTGATGTAGCAAAAAGGTCATAATTGAATTGAATTAAACCGTTGTGCCGTTGTGGATACCTCGCCTTAATTAATCATTTTCACCAATAAATGTCGCTGGTCTAAGTACATGCAGGCAGCGATTAGTTTCTTGATATGCCGTCGTATTCCTTCAAACGTTTGCAAAAGAGAAGCATACACAATTCAGTAAATAGGCGCTATGATGTGCAGATAAGTGTGTGTGTGTGCACGAAAATCAACAAACAGAAGATAGATGGAAAATATAATTTTCTGAATGTTATGCTCACCAATTGCTCCAACAAATTTCAATGGAGATATTCTGTGACGACATACGACGACATTCCAAAATATATTATAGATTAGTGCAGAGCATTCTACGATAGTTTAGAATGCGTTCTAGAAAGCAACGCGTCCTGTACAATAACTCATATGTGATGTAGAAAATTACAGATAGATGTCAAATAAATGTGTAAGCAAATAAATATATATATAATAATATAAATAATAAATAAAAAATATATAATAAAAAAAAATTATTCCTGCAACATGTTTTTTTTTAGGAATAAAACATTTCTCCATATTTCTTGATATGAAAATTTTAACTGAAATTTATTGAAGCATTTGGCGAACATTGAATTTGGAATTCTTCAATGTTATGAGAAGTGAACAAATTATATTTGCTACAATCAATCGTACTGTTCGGTTTCTTTCATATATTTACGGGAGAATACAGAATTGTACATCCGTCCGCTTTACAAACGCTTCAGAATGTGCGATTTCGCATCAAACAAGTAAAAAAGTTACATTCGGTCGGGAGCGAGTCTTTTATATCCATCACCGTTATCGAAAAAAAAAAAGAAGTAAAAGAACAACATTTTTGTGCTCTATAAAACAGAGGGCGCGCAGGTGATTTTTTCCTTTTCCTCGAAATAAAAGTTTTTGGCTTTTGGGTGTCCGTTGAAAAGTTTAGGTCAAATCGAAGCTACTTGTAGGCGATATCTTCATTTTCGCTATCGCGAGCGTGTTTTACAAAAATACAACAAAGTTGCGCTAACAGGCAGATGCACAGCCGAGCAGGCGGACATGTTTCGCTGCATTTGAAACTGGCCAAGAGTTTTTTTAATTTATGGGGTTTTTGAAACTTGTTTCTGCCCGTTATAAAGCTATTGAAAAAATAGTTGAATTTTGTTACACTATAATACGTGGTAGGCGTGATCAGCTTTTTCCATTTTTGTACACAAATGCTACAGCATCGTCCATAGAATATGCGTTTAAATTTTTGGATATTTATTTGCTATAGTTTATGAGTAATAAGCAAAAAACCAATTTTTCATTTGCTTTCAAAAAACACAGAGGTATTCTTAGTTTAGGTTGTGCTGCGGGCATCTCCTTTAAACGATTTGGCTCATTTTCCATACCAACCTACGTGCAAGAATTTCCACTGTTTCTGCCAAATTGAAAGTCGATAGCGTCATTTTTGCGGCCAGGAGAATGTTTACAACAGACGTTACGGTCAGATGGTCACATGGACAGATGGACAGACGGACAGATGGACAGATGGACAGACGGACAGATGGACAGATGGACAGACGGACATGCTTAAATCGATTTAGAATTTGGTGCTGATCAAGAGTATAGATACTTCCTTCTGGGCGTTGCAAACGTTTTGACAAATAGAATATACCCCTTATCCTTCGGTGACGGATGCAAAATGGATGGGCACAATCTCTGCCCACACGGATAATGGGAATGGAAAAGCAAGCAGTCGAATGACTGCTAATTAAGAGCGCTGCTCCTGTTATTGATAACAGAAACAAAAGTCCGCAGTAATCTCTTAGTTTGAATTTTGAACAAAACGTTGGACTACCGTGTCGTTTAGTTGTCTCCGCTGTCGATATACCAACTCTTCTCCGATAGCGTAGTCTTTGCTATTGTCAATATTTCAAAAGAATAAAAACAAATAAAAAGTTCATAGGCGGACAACTCCGAGCATCAAGTACCTTATCTCACTTCCCAATACCAAAATTGATACCATACTCCCAGATAAAGGCCAAGTTTTCATGGGAGCCCTTACTTGGGGTGCATCTCAAATGCGTGCTGGTATGGTTCAAATTTCAAAAAACTAAATTTTTTGGCAAAGAAGTTTATCAAAATTCCTCGACAATTTTCAACCGATAGGTTGAACACAAATTAACGCAGACAGACATCGTACGAATAAATGGACAGAAAAACTTATTTATATTCCGGAAATGATAATAGTTGGTCTTATCTTAAGTAATTCTTGGTGTTACATACATTCGCACTGACTTAATATACGCTGTGTCACAAGCGGCGTAGAGTATAAATAAGTGAAAGAAAAAATAAATCGAAGCTTGTTTAGAAGAACCGAGAGGAATGGCGATAAAAGAGAGAGAAATATTAAATAAATAAATAAACTATAGTCTCACTTGCATAAGTACAAATGTGATTGTTGCCGCTAGCAGCTATGACAACTGCAACGGAGGTAGTATATGAAATTTATGTTGAAAAAGTGGCCAAGCGTTGCAAGCGGAAAAAATGGAATTGCAAACATATGACACTGGGATGTTACAAACATTTAATATAAGTTTATTATATAGAAAGGTACTATGTATGTTATATTATACATGACAGCAGTAGCAGGTCGATAAAAATTCTCCTTTTCAGTCAAAAAAAATGGGAAGATATACAAAAAAAATTCTCTAAATGAAATTTTCGGTATTTGTTTCAAATTCAAATATTCCTGACTCTCGCTTACTTGAGTCAATATGCACGCGGTCACTTACTCAACTGAAACTAAAGGCGAAACCTTTTGCTTTAATTAAATGAATATAAAACTCAACAATTTCTTTTTTTCCGCGAAACAATCCCTTTTGTTATATCCTACACTGCTTATGTTAGCGGATGTGTTAAGTGTATGCGAAAGTATGTACCAAACTTAGGAAGGACTTAAAATAGACCCGCCCTCTTTACTATACCAATATGTTCAGAATTTATTTTCAAAATCAAGTTAAGCTTATGTGCTTATCTGCGCGTCTGTCTGTCCGATATCTCTCTATTGGATTAAATCTGTAGGTCGCAAAATTTGAGATATTTTAACGAAATTTACCGCACTGACGTACTTTGACTCAAGGACAGACTCGATTGAAAATGAATTCGGATCGGATAAGTTGCAACATTCATTCTCTGTATAATTTTGTCTTTGTCTTTGAAAAAGTCGCTAAAGGGAACAATTGTAATTTTTAACTTTTCTCGACAAATGTCGATAGACAATAAAAAAAATTTAGGTTGAATGGGACCATCCCATCCCTTCGTTTAATCCTCTTTCATACAATCGAAAAGTAAATCCTCTTTTTTATAACAAGAAGACATAAATTTTTCAATTTTTTAGCGAAATTCGATCCACGATAATAAGTTGGAGTAAAAATTAATTGTACCGAAGTTTGGATCACGTACGTCGTTTTTCTGGTCTGTGCTCGATATAAGGTGCCTTACAGAAAGTAGATTTCCCCACGGCAACAAACTCTATTTTCTAGCACTTTATGACGAAAATAAATGAAAATGAATTGTAAGTAAGTTTTGGGCCCGCTTCCTCCGTACAAGGGCTACGATAACCCGAATTTCTTTAAATGGGAACAAGAGATCATTTTTGAAATTTCATCAAGAAAATAGACGGGCACTTGGATTGGGAAAAGTTATGTAAGGTATTCAATAGTCGTCTTTGCGCGACTGCAATGGTTTTACTTGTTTTTGTTTTTCTCTTTCTTTCAATTCAAAATTTTTTTCTATTATTTACAATAAGAGTGTGCTAACAACACCAACAAAAGTAACAGTAATAACAATTTGTTCATCAATTGCATGCTTCACCGCCGCAATACTGAAAGCATTGAATTTGAAGTTCTGCAACAAAAACCGCCCTCCATTTCCATAAGAATGGAGCAGCTGCAAAATTTATTTTTATTGCTATGCTTGCGTTAATGCATTTCAACACCCTCCAATTTTATTGTTGTTTTGTACAATATTCAAATGTATGCCAAGGGTTTGAATCTAAATGTAAGGATAATGATAGCTATGCATGGGGTTTCCTTTTTTCCTCTTTTCCTTTTTTTCCACTCTCTTCCCCTATCTTTGCTCCGATAAGGTTTTCGCAAGAGAAAAAGAGGGAGATTTCCATATAGTTTACAAACGAATGCGTTTTTGTCATTCTATGCCTCAATCACTAGTTATTAGTTAGACAACAGGCTTATTTACTCGATTGGATTTCAGTTCAGTCTAAAAATCGATACAAAAACCGGGTATATCAGTATATCAGTATATCAGCATTCATTGAAACATTCGTTTAGCATTTACTTTTAATCCGCACTAATACTAATAATGATTAGCGGCAGCATTTATATGCACTCAGCATACCATGATTTTTCTATTCTTTCGATTAGTGTGCGATCGTGACGATGGTGCTGGCAGTGGTCTCCTCTTATTATTACACTCATACTCGTATAAACATATATCATTTTCACTTACTGCCTTTTTCGAGTTCAATTTTTTTCTCCTTTCTTTGTTTTACTTATGGTATCGATACAGTCGCATATATGCGAATGCGAGTGCGAGTGCGAGTGCGAGTGCGAGACTCTTTGCATTCGAGGCAATTAAATTCATGTATTTAAATAAATGACACTTGAATGGAGAGCACATGACCAAAGTATTGTTTGCTGGCTGCGTGACAAGCCAAATCCGTATGTAGTCAACAGTTAACCTTTACGTCCATTTTGTATGAAAAGCGAAAAGAATTCAAATACTTTTTCTAAATTGTTTTAATTGTTACATACTTTTAATGGATTTTTATTGTTTTTTTTGTTTTTTTTTTAAGAATAAACTTTCAATTTAAAGTTTTTTCATTTTTCCTCTTTAGCGATCCGCAAATAAAACTTAAACAAACTATGGCGTAAATATGTAATCATATAAGGATTCATTGTTATTAAATTTACACTCAGAGAATGTATTGGGAAACAATTGTTTTTGTTATTTCCGTCAATACATTTGGACATCTTCAGTGTGTAGTCTGTCAATGTGATATTTCAACATTACTCTCAGGACAACCTGATCTGTACACACGACCTCAAAGCAATTCTGTACTTAGCCTTTTCAGCAATTTTGGACAAAATAAATTTCTAGAAAAACATTCATAAGAAGTGAGAGTTTTCATAAATAGCATGCTGTGCAAGTTGTCAACCCATGTCAATAGTTTTTCATAGCCGTTGCATAGCGCTTGCTATGAATAACGATATCAGTCGACCGTAAGAAATGCTCACCTCTTTCTTCAGCATTTTTATTATATATGTTGGAGCAGCTTTTCCTCGCTGAACTTTTCCTGAAAACGTCATAAGAGAAAATATTGCAATTTTCACAATTTCCGGACAAAAATTGCTGATGGCTGATAAATTGATGTCGAAAATTTTGATCGGATGAGCCCTTGTATGGCAAAACCGCTTAAATGTTATTACATCGCAGTGATCTGAGTGTGGTCTGACATAACAATCAACTTTACCCAATTTGCATCACGTAGATTTATTTTCTTGTACCGCACCCCGTATAAGGATTCTTATGCAAAGGTAAGCCTTTATATGGCAACAAATTTTGATTTTTAATACTTATGGCGAAAATAAGCGAACACTGACAAAGTCTATGATAAGAATAATCACTTTTGATGAATTTGGAACATATCTGTCCACATTTTGGCATCTCTTCCATGTAAAACTATACTTCTATATGGACGCAAGGTACATTTGTTGTTGTTTTATGTTATGAACATAAACGAAGATATTATGTCGGCCGAAGTGGACAGCGCATGTGTGAAACACATGCGCTACTGGTGTTAGCAATGTATGAATCAATCTTGGCCAGAGTCTGTTCAGCCAGATCCCTAAGCGACTGCAGTTATGCCAACTTTTCACACTGCGACTTTCGCAACAAATATATAAATGAATCCTTCGTTCAAGATAATATGGAAATATGGAAAATCTCTTAGAGACTTTCTTCCTTTTTTTAAATACTTTTTCCAATTTTCTTAGATTTCTTTAGATTATTATTATTATTATTATTTTTTTTTTTTTTTTTTTTTTTTTTTTTTTTTTTTTGAATTCAACTATAGTTTGCATTATAAATATTCTCGTGAAGAAAGAACTTCAAGTTTTCATTATAGTAAAATGAAATAAACTAACTTCTCTTTCTATCTCTCTCTCTCTCTCTCTTTTTCTCTCTAATATTACATGCTTTCTCTTAAAAAAAAAACCTTTTGGCTAAACACACAACTTTTTTTCTCTATTTTCTATTTGATTTTCTATGGTCAATAGGTATAAAAGAAAAACCAGACCATAAAAACATCGTCGGATTGAATTCAATTTTAATAAAGTAAACAGTAACCTGATCATGAACTAGTTTAACATACTTGCATAAGAATCATTTTTTTTTCTTGTTTTTTTTTTTTTGCGAGTGACTCATTGAAATTCATGTGAACTCAACAAGTATTTTTTCTGCTTTGCACTGACCTCTTCTTTCTGATTCAATTTTGATAAACTTTTAACATTCTCGTGGCCTCAACAAATACTTGGAAAAATCACCTCTGAAATAATAGATATCTTAAGGCATGTATGTATGGCCTTGCTGTTAAGGTTTGCTAAAGTTGTGAATGCACTGCAATGCAATCGCGTTAGTTCCCTCTTTACAACCAGTGCTAAAAGTTAAGCCGGAGTTAAACTCCAGCATTCCGCTTCTAGTGAAAAAACAAGTGAAAAAGTCTTCTCGTTGAACCGTATCTTTCTTCCCCACTAGCTCAAACCAAAGCAGATATGATTTATTTTGGACGTGGAAGCTGTTTCAACGGAATTTTTTTTTTTTGTACCTCTTTTGGAAGATCATAGGAAATGCTTGCAGTACTTTTTGCTACAAAAAAGTTTTTTTTTGTTTTTTAAGTTAAAATTTCTTACTCATTTTATTATAAGGGGGATTTGAATTTTTAAACGCTCGTGATTTACGCTATTCTTAAATTAAAGTGTATTATGGATTATGGGTAAGTATAGGGTTTTGCTTTTGCGATCATTCCTCTTTTCGAGACTCCTCCCATTTTCGGAAAATTCTCTTATTACCAACGCCTAGGGCACGACCGGCCAGTATAGTTAGCAAAAATATTTACATGATACGCATGCACGATGTACTTGCTTCAAGTGGACAGAGTGTAAGAGAAAAGTTCGATACATCGACATATAAGTTACTTAATAGCTTTATTTATGGAAAATCGAATGACACGACGCGCAATATAAAAGCTTCTTAGAGTATTTGATTTGTTGCGGAAATACTTTTTAAATTTCTCCCCCAAATATTTCATTTTTCTTCACTATGCCTTACCAAAGTTAATTTCAACAAATCATTAGCAATTTTTGTTTTTAACTAAGTTTGCGTGGATACACGCCATGAAGTTGAAATTTCTTAATTCTTAATATACATACACACACATTTTAATTTGATAATTTGATGCAGATGTACAAGAGCTGTCCGTTTATTATACTGCTGAAGCTTAGGCTAAGGCTGACTGCTTTGCTCGTTGCTTTTCAGTGGTACCTAAGGCTCTTGTTAATTTTCACTTTTCAATGCTGGGCAAGGCAGAAGTCCGTGCAGCGACCGTTGTGACTTTAGCAAGACTTTAGTTTTTACGCTTAGTAAAGGTTAAGCATTTAAAATTAAACGAATCATCTGTCAAGTTACAAAGTAATCGGTTACTTTAAATTTGTTCGATAATAAATCCGTAGCCTATCGCTTATTAATGGAATTTGCAGAACCGATTCTTTTTTCACAAATCATTAAACTTTATCGCCCTTAAAGTATGATCTCTTTTACTAAAATTTCTGCGACACTTGCACTTGTTGGGTTGCTTTGATGAACTCAGCTCTTATCTATCTTTGCTATTCCACTCCAATTCAATTTCATATAAGTAAATCATTAATAAAAGTTTGTCGAAAGTCGAAAATAATTCTTAAATATTCGAAGGTTAAAACAATTCTTCCTGCTTGGAGGGCGAATGCTACTATCATTCGACTTGTTCTTGCGAAATCACTTAAGTGTAGTCGATTATCGATATATATATTTTGTCTATATCAGCTTCAGCTGTCAGCTGTTAGATGTATAATAACACTATAGGTAGCATTTAGTAATGATTTAAACATTGTTTGATGACTTATTATTAAGCCCGCCAAAGATCTTAGACCTTAACGTTTTCTTCTCTTCTCCCTTTTCATATATAATTCTAGCATTTTGGATTTTCTTTCTTTTGACACTAAGAGTGGCTTGATGCATATGAAACGGTACAAACAGATGCTTGAATAATGCGTTACTATAATGAAAGGCTCAAAAAACAACAACAACTGATGCAAATTTGCCACTTGCAGTTACTGTGTAATTGAATGTATGTATGTATGTATGTATGTATGTATGTATGTATGTATGTATGTATGCCTTTTTCATAACATGTTTTAATGCCATTTCATAAATATGTAGTTATTGTTGCTGTATGATGATGTAAAGATAAGAGGAGCAAAAATCATAAACTTTTTATAGACAATGACAATAATTTAAGATTAAAGAATGAAAAGAAAGATAACAAGTATGCAATATATGTTCCCCTCGATATAAGACAAGCGAGGAGTGCTGGCAATTTTTAAAAAAAGCGATCATCTTTTGAGGTTTTTAATGATGGGGTCTTTATTTTTGCTGTTTTGCTCTCTATTATCGTATGCTTCGCTCTCCATTCCAAAGATTTTACCTCAATATCTTAGTACTTGCCAGGGGAGTTTTGCTCTTTTTTTCTTTTTAATAATAACTAAGCGGTCTTCTTTTTCTTTTTCTGTTTTTTTTTTTTCTTTTTATAACAACAACTAAACACACAGCACATACAATTGAAAGATGGCTCAAGCGGGTTATACACTTGGAAGGCATTTTGAAACCATATCATAATCTTTTGTTATTAAAGCGAGAGCACTGAAAAGAAATAAACAGGAAAAATATGAAATAATGAACGCAAAAAACATAAGAACGTAATGTTCACGTATAACTAAAACTGACAAAATTCACTCCTGATTAAACCAGTTTAACACTTTTTTATTGTATTATTTGTGTAAAATTGGTATTGGTATATGTTTAAAATGATTTTGGAAATTATTATGAAGAAATCCTCCTTCACATACCTTCCACCATTCATTGCAAATTTGTCATTTCCTTTCCAAGATAAGAAAATGTGTAATGTTTGGCTCCGTTCAATGCCAATCTATTTTGCCTAAATGACGCAATACCCTTTATCTGGCACAGATTATATGTTTCTGACGAGTCATGTACTAATTAATAATTTAGTTAATAGAAAAACGCTACGCTATGTTATGACCGGTAATAAAAAGTGAATAGATGACAATCATATGAAGCCCTATAGAATAAATGAATCATTAACATGATGCCAAGTGCACTCTTCACGAAGTAAAATCTGCTTATACTCATATATATATATATATAATACTATGACCAGCATTCAAGTTAAATTGCGCGGGTATATCGAATATCAGAAATTTATTTATTTATTTTTTTTTTTCTAAACTGTGACAGACATCTGCGTCAAATTTCACATCATAAACACTATCAATCAGATTATTAGTGTTTCGGTTGCGCTTCGTTTTGTACGACATAAAAAGCACTTGTTCCCATTCCCATTTACTACATCTGAGTGCTATGAGTATTTTGAGTTGCAAAAGCCAGCAAAATCTTCATCAGATGACGTCTGTAAACAGAAGTCCCGCAATATGTCAACGCAAGAGGTACGGTGATCCCTTAATACAACGACACCCCTTCCAAAACCCGTCAAAGAATTTCTGGAAATATTGAGGTCAGACGTGCTGCACCGCACACTGTATTAGCTCCACATTACTCCTCTTGATAAGTGTTGGTCTGTCTGAGCAGGGCTTTTACGCTTATTATAATATGTTCAAATAAATTTTTTACAACTTGTAAAAATCCCTGTTGTGCGATAAAGATTCCATGATTCGCTTACTACCCTCAATTCCATCCTATTATAAACGGGAATAAATCTGTTTTATAGTTTTAGCCAGAAGTTTAAATTTAAAGATCTCTCTCTCTCTCTCTCTCTCTATCAGTCCAATTCTTTCCTTTCATACAGTTTTGGTGTTTGAATTTGCTAAACTCATCAGAGATGTATGTGTGTGTTTTTCTTAAAGTTTAATCCTTTTTGGCGATCACTGTCACCTTATGGATGCACTGACAAAATTGAAAAGCAATTGTTTCGGTATTCATTCCAAAGAAACTATAAATATTTATACGACATTTTTTCTGCTTTAATAAACAACATATATATATATATATATATATATATATATAAATATTAAAAACCAAAGTTAAGTGCTTTATGTACCATTTTCCAGTAATTTCAGAAATTCTTGTTTTGCTGACAATGACGAGATCGATCACGAGATTTACTATTCACTCGTGTGTTCGATTTCAATTTCCATTTCGAACTCGTCGCGTTGATTTCATTTTTTCAAAACATAAAATTTTGAATTTTATTTCATTCTGAGTTCTGAGTCTGGTCTCTTAACGTCAACAATCATTTCATTCTTTCATTTCATTTAAAAACAAAAGTTTTTTTTTTTTTGCTCCTTATTTATTATTTAATTTCTGAAAATATCTTTTATTGCGTGCTCCATATTAAAAGTGCTTGAAATCATTAATTGTTTCCGTTTTCGCAATGTGAACGCATGCAAGAGCTAAGCATAAGATAACGCATCTTCTGTTAGCAAAACAAAACAAAATACTTAACTAAGCAATTATTATTATTTCTTAAATATATATTTTTTTGCAACTTTTATTAGTCATTTGTGGTTATTGATCCTTTACATCTGAATTATTTTTATGTGATACACATTTAATCAAGACAAGTGGAGATTTCCGGTTAAACATTTCAATGATCATCTCGTTGTTTTAAGCTTGCGTTATCCCGTTTTTAAGATAATAATACCAACTTCAGCTACATATTAGGTGTGCTGCTAACATCTTTACGTTTTTTTTGATAAAATTCAAATTTAAATAAAAAAAATATTCGTATCTTTCATCGGACATGCGAATTGCCTCCTAATAGAAACTTGGTGGGTGCGAATTGAAACCATCGAAAATCGAAATGGAAAATGGGATTTTCGCACATCTTCAACTTGATGGACTCGCTAATTTGCTAAGGGTCACTGCATCGATCTAAACTAACGCTAATCAGACGGGGCGAGGTGTTGAGAATATGCCGTAATCGGGATATGTTTCCAGAACAATTTCAAGATGACTTTCTGGGTTTTGTTCGTTGGTGACGGACGGAAGCATATCATCAAATAAAATTCGCTTTCAAGTTACTTTGCCTCATAGATGATCTGTTCTCCTAAAGCGTTTCACTTAATTTTGAGAATTCAGGCTTGATATCGTTCGGATGTTTCATCTTTACTTCGTAGTGGATGATTCCTTTCTAATCGCACTAAACGCTCCTCTAAAGCATTCATCGTCCTCAAGACTAAAATCTCACAAATACCTTTCCAACTGTTCCATCGCTTGCCGCATTTTCATCATTTTACTGGCTCCACTTTTACAGTGTCATCAAAGGTTTTCCTTACAAAGCCATTTAATCAAATGTTCGCTTCATCCCACATATCGTGCATGTGCATGCGACCTTCGATTCATTGCTTTCGTAATAAATTGTAATAATTTGTGTACGCCGTACGACGTACGACGTACGACGTATGTATCGTATATCACAAATAATCGCAAGGTGCGAACAATATATTGAGAAAAAATGTCATCCAAATCTCAATGAGAAGTGTGTTTTATTTGCGTTTACTTCTGGAGCCACAAAACCGATGTCCCTATATTTCTTATTTCTTCTTCAGTTTAAAACAGCCTGACATTTATTTATTTATTTATTTATTTATTTCATTGTTCACAGGCGGGAACTCAACTAAAGACAAATGACAGTCAAGTTCAATGCCTCTTAAAGTAAATCTTAAATTAATTAATATTCAAATTAGTATAAGTATAATAAGACAAATTAGAAGGAAAAAAGAAAAAAAAAACATACATAAGCTTGGCAACCATTCATTTTCGAATCAGAGGGACTTTTTAGGATCACGGGTGTTAAGCAATGTGGCTTTAATGGACTTTAGAGAGTCCGATAATGAAAATAAATGATATGATGAAATGATATGATGAATGGCCAACGACTCTGAGCGTGTTAAACAGCTCATAATTATATTTACATTGGCTGAGCGTAACCAAGGTAAAGTGCCTAGAGGAGCGGTTAGGAACATTGAAACTTATTTCGCCAAGTAATGACGGCGAGTCAATGGCACCGTTTATTACTTTGATAACGAAGAGGACTCCAAGCACAAATCTACGTTTCTCAAGAGACGGTAAGGACAACAGAAGCAACCTATTTTCATAGGACATGAAATGGCTTAAATGCTACTCGTTGACATATACAAGAAATGCCAGCTTGTGGACAACTGGAACTTATTCCAATATCCAAGTTATCTATGCATGAAATTTCGTGATAAATGAATCGAATAGATACGTTTTCGGAGCTAATCAATTTCGGAGGAAAGAATTTATTAGTACACCTAATATTTCCAATTGAAGTGAAGGTTTTTTAAAATTGAAAAATTAAATAAATTTGGAAACGCAAGGTTTGGGTTTAGGGGAAAAGAAAAGCTTATAGGATTCAATCTTGCTGTTAAGGAATGCTGCATTATAACCGATAAGTCGGCGAAGATTATGCACTGCTTTTGTCTATGCAAACAACTTTAATTTAATTAACGCCGATTGGTTTTGAAAGCCTTCAAAGCCTTTATCTGCCGAATTTTGTCTATAGTATGTTGGGGTTAGTGTCGGATGTCATTGCGTATGAATTTGCAATGAAATAAAATAAATAAGTAAATAAACTTTAGCCATAACTTCCCGATATGGGTCAAACTTCAATTTTGTACTCGTGAACGGATCTAGTAAAAAATCAGAGTATCTTGTGCTTGTCATTTCATTGTCCATTATGGCCCCCCATGGTTTCTCAATTGACTACGATGGGCGAAAAATGAAAAGATATTACACGATATTAAGAGAGAGAGAGAACGATGATTGAGAGTAAAGCGGACTAAATCCGCTTATTAATAAATAGTCAAATTAATGCGGAGGCATTAATGACAACAACTGACGACAAAGGCTTATAGATACACTTGGGTAGCCCGACTTAATAAGAATAGTTCTGTCTGAACTAAAGAGAGATAAATTTGAGAGGAATTCGGAAACGGAAAAAACAGTAACATTTTAAATTTTCACTGAGCTCATCAATTTTTCCGAAAAGCTCTTTGTAATTATTCGAAGCATGCCGCAGTTTTCATGCCGCAGACATGCATACCCGCCAACAAACAGACGATAGTTGTATCGACTTAAACCGTTTGAGGGAATATTAAACACTTTGTCTTGAACAGTTTTTTCACATCAAATTTTTCTTCAAGTCATTTCAAAACCGCAATCATTCATATGCACTTAACTTCAAATGCAAACGCGAAGTTTGCAACTTATTTGATCAAATTTTATTGTTGCGTTCTGCTTTCGGTTCTAGAAATCACATCTACTTTGCACACGTTATTGTTACTTTTCTATGCACAATCGCATGGAAGCATGGAAGTACAATCATTTTGGGAAATACTCAGAAGGAAAGTTCAGAGTACCCATAAATTATATACACTCTTGGTCGAAGTAAAATTAAAGATTCGCTTTCATAGAGAAATAGCTCAACTTTGTTGTCTTATGAATATTCTTAACCTGACGTAAATGATGCCGAAAAAATGCAAGGAAATGTCTATATATAGTTAATGGCCAGAGTTGTATTTGATGGTTAATGCTTCTTCTTCAACTGGATTGTAATTTGTGTGGATGAACGCACATTTTCTTTCAGATCTCCGCAAGTGTGCAATTATATCGATTCGATTGTCATTAGGTATGATGGCCGATTGAGAAGTTTGCGGCTCACTTGGGGATGGCCGATGCTCAGCGACGGCGTTTGGTGATGCAATAATTTCGGCTTTAGTTGGGCGAATATTGTTGGAGTTTCTACGAAATTGTTTACCTTCCCGATCTTAGGTTACATAAGACCAGTCGGTTGGCTTGTTTCTTAACAGCTGCTGGCTTCCAAGATTCGTGGCTGATTAACCAGTGTAGAAGGATTAATTACACCTTTATAGTTTTAGTGTAATGTCTTCCTTCAGAGACGTCAACCAAGGTACCAAGGTCATTTCCGGGTTTCGGCACCATGCAAAAAGATGCGGTTTAATTTGCAGACACAGCTCAACTTTATTCTCTAACTAATCTAAAAGATATCGACAAATACAAGAAGTGTTTTATGTTTACTCCTTCCCCATTAGCATATTAAATTCTGAATCGACGCAAGTATGTCCGTCTGTCCAGTAGTGTACTAACTATGTAAACACCCCCCTGGATGCAAAAAGCTGAAAATATCGCCGAACCTATTGAAAGTTACTGTATGCAGGCGACTGTTGCGTATATTCGAAACGGACATTGCGGGAAACGGACATTCCCACAAACATAAACTGGGTACCTCTCTGTTTTCAAAAGCAAGAAAGTTTGGTTTTGTGTTTGTTACTTCTAAACTAGGACATGATGATGAGTCCATATATTATAGGTAATCCTTCCAATATCGCAGAGTGTCGAAATTTAATTTTATTCGCTTCTCATTTAAAGGAAAATTGATGGATAGAAAAGATAATTTTTCATGTTTTTTTTATTTGTTTTTTTTTGCTAAGTAGCGAAATTATGATAACTTTTTTCGTTTAGTTTGTTTCATCCGCACATGTGCACGCTCCGTCAACTAGAGTATTAGATAGTTTACGAAATATTATCCCTTCTACAGAACTAACCCAATATAGAAATAAAAATGACGACGGGACGATTGGACAAAAATTTATGATTAACTGGACTCGAAATGTTTTCAATTCAATTTCTATTTTAGTGTGAAAACGAAACCATAAACGAATAGAGAGAGGAATGAGAACTATCCGTCCGTATCTGAAATTTAATACAATTTTGTCGTTGACTTCATAGGAAATTCATTGTCATTTACATACATGTCATATATACGGCACAAATGTATTTATTTGTACGCGCTTATGTGTTTTGCTGGTTGAAGCAAATTTCATGTAAATAAATAATAAAAAATATTTTGCCACAGATTTCCTATTTTTTGTTTGCTACACACACATAGCCATGACGTAGTCATCAGCACAAATATTTAGTGCCGGTAAAATCCAACTAAGCAAAACAAACACATAAATTATGAATAATTTGTATAATCAAAGCACATTCTTAAAAATTTGTAAAAAGGAACAATAAAAAAATGCCATAACTCAAATTAAAAGCACTGTACATTAGGGTTATAAAACTGTGCTGTACGATGTTCTGTTTCTGCTGTTTGTAAACCGCCCTTTACGGGTAAGTCTACTTCAAAATTGGCCGCCGCATCACCGCAAGTAGTTAAGAATCGAGACTATCTGACGTCAATCCTCAGTGCGGTAGTTTGTACTTTAATCACGATTGGTGGTCGTAACTGTAGTGAGTACCACACCTTCCAGGCTATGCTATCTCTCTCCTATATTGCACTTCTTTCGGACCACCACATTATGGCACATCTCATTAGTGATTAGTCGTATAACAAAACGGAGCAAAAAAATCAGTCTAAGCACTAACATTTTCAAGAACCACTCATTCCGCTTATTGCGAGCGAAAGGTGATGAAGATTCATTCCGTCTTTCTTATTCTATATTAAAATTGAATCAACATACACTACATGGAGTTAAATGTGCTTTAATTCGTAGCTAAATGGCATCATAAGTTACACATTCTTATAATTTTTAGCAGGATTCGTTATTCATGACCCTCCACTTCCTGCGTGGGCAGGTTACGCTCTTGTATGTTTTTGACATCCAATGCTTCCGCACCCATTGATTGTTGGGTTCATTAATCACATCTATTTATTATTAAAAAACGAAATGTTCAGCTCCAAAAAGGTCTTTGCGAACTTAAGGGGTTACACAGGTGTCGGAGGGTAACAAATTTTTTTTTTTAATAATCAAAAGAATTATTTTGTCCCAACAAAGTAGGGAATACTGATGCTACTTACGGAGATTAAATAAAAATTTTTTAGATACCGGTTCATATGGTTTCTTGGGAATTTAACGAGGATACGAGCAAAAAAAAAAAATTAAAAAGAAAATTGACGAAAACAGTCCATAGGAATATCTACCCACAGTATTCGCATGTTAATCCTAACCTTGTTCCCTCACTATATGCCACCAAACGTCGAGAAAATCAATATCAAAGCATTTGGAAGTATTCGCCTTGACCACACTATTGCGACACATTAATGCATTCTTAGGACACCTACGCCTCTAATGTGCGATTTTCGACCAAATCTTGTGCTTAAACACATATGTTGTGAAGGGCAAAACTTTTCCAATATTTGCAGATACTTTTTCGGAACGTCGAACCCTATGGATACCTTGAAAGTGTCCGGAGAATATAATATCAATAAAATATCTAAGTTTATTAAAGCGACTGGATTAACCAGGTAGTCTGCCTTAAGCAAAAAAAAAAAAAAATAAAAAATAAAAAAAACCTCTTAATTCTTAAACCTCTTAAATAAAAAAAAAAAAACCTCTTAATAAAAAGAAAAAGTCTTAATTGCTTGTGGTCACCCCATTCTTAGTCCTATGGTTGATTCCTTTGATCCATTACAAGTTCTAATAGTCATAATAACAGTAATATTGAAAGATCATCATTTAAAGTATATTCCCGAAAATGACCTTAAAAAAATGTTGAAAATTTCGCCAGTCGTGGCGGCTTTCGGACACCTGTTAGATAAAGTCCCAATCCCAATGGATAAGAATAACTCCCTATGGCTTTATTTTAAATCAAAAGAGCAAATATTTTCTATTAATACCCAAGCATAGCTTGCTCTAGAATAAGAGGTTTGAAAAAATTGATCTGGAATTTTTGGCAGAGTTGCTTGTAAAAAGGTACAGTTTTCGGTAAAATCTGTACCACGTGTTATTTTGTAAAACAAGTTTATAATTCGTTCCTTGGCTTGGCAGTCATATCTAGAAAAAGTGCGTAAAATTTCGATAATCGTGATCATTAATTTCAAAATTAGAGTTTTGACTGAAAAGTTATCGAAGTCTGAAATAGCAGTAGTAGTAGAAGTGGCCAAACGATTACGGAAAAAGAGAATTTTTTGGAAAAAGTTGAAAGCCACCGCAACTCCTTAAGAGTCCAAACGCTGTCTCGTGAACTTCAAAAAATGTCACGACAACATTTAAGCCTACTTCACGGACAAGATTAAGATACAAAATAACGACAAAATCTTAATCGGTTTAGGCGCACACGTCTCATTATTTATTTGACACTGGGATGCATTGAAACGAATGAGGTCCTCATTAAACTGCAATAACTAACTCGCATATCTTTTATTAAAATAAATAACTTTTTACGAAGTGCAAGGCCCTGATACAAAAGCCAATTGCTTAGAATCCATAATAATAACTAAGTAAACAAAATACAAGAAGATAAACAAAACAAAAAAAAATTACAACCGGTGCACAGTACGATGTAAATTCTCGTTGCCAAAAGCGTATGCTTTTCAACAACAACAATTTACTTAATAACTTACCTGCGTTGGGCTTATTCCAAACTAATTATATTTCTGATGGTACGAATAAAGCCGTAGATTTAGCTTTCGTTAATGATACTTGCGACTGACTGTACATTGCAATCGTTGTCATTGTCATTGTGTTGCCTTACCGGAAGGCAAACACTATTCTTATAGAATTAATATTGGAAAGGATTCCAATTTCAGTTCGATTTCAAACAGCTGATCTAAGAAACATAAATAATTTTTTGCAGGCATGGAGACCTGGCTGGTCTTTTAGTTCAAACTATTTGTATCAAATTTCTTCCAAAGATTTTGCTTAACTGATCTCTTGGTTACGTTATAAAACTTTTTATTAAAAGTTTTTGTAACGGTTACTCAGAAGGCACTAAATGATAATTAAGGCACTCGTGGTCTAATAAAATATCCAAGTTTCTCAAAAGCAAGTAAAAAAACGTATAGTCAGGCAAGGCAAAGTATTGGATGCCCATATAACGCTTCACCAATTTTTAAAAATTGTAGTTTGTTTCCAAGTAAGAAGTAATTTCTTATGAAAATACTTACGTAGGATGTGACCTGAAAAATATACCAACACGGTCCAAACAACAGTACAATTGATTTTTATATCAAATCCATATCCATTGCATCGAGAAATTTCTATCATAAGCTATTGATTGTTACCATGTAAAGCCTTTAGGTTTTCTTTCCATGGGAACGGTTATGTGAAGGATAACTACAGAGAATACTATTTTCTGATTTTATGGCCAAGAAATGTTAAAAATATTATTGTTTTTTTTTTTTATTTTTTCATATAAAGATTGCTTTCATATGGATATTGATTGATTCCATGGAGTGAACGTAAAAATGCTCCGATCTAATCGATTCTCAATTGCGTTCGTCCTTGGACAAAAACATGTCGGTGTATAAAATTTCGTCAAAATATCTCAATAATTGTAACCTATGAGTTGAAGAGATCTCAGACAGACAGACAAACTTAAAACGATTCAGAAAATAATTCTGAATCGGTCTACCTAATGAAAAGCGAATCTATCTCAAGTCTTTTTAGAATATTAGATGCCTACCTGTGCAGCCTTGTGCAATCTGGTACAATCCTGTACCACAAATAGATAAAGAAGCAGACAAATATACCACAAGTGATTTGCGATAACGCAGCATCTCGCTGGTTGAGCATTATAAAGCCAAAAATGAATGAAGCTGGGCCCATTTTGAGCTACTCGCTAAATCGCTTTATTTAAAAAGCTTTAAAAAATTTGAAAATCACCCCGGACTCGGTGTATCGAAGATTGTCTAAATAACAGATGTGTAAACGTCTATATTATCGATGACTGACATCTCTGTATATCCAGGTGCATGCTTTGTAGGTCAGGTATTGCATGAGCATAATGTTTTCTTTTTTTTTTCTTTTCCAAATGATAACTGAAAAGCTGGAACGAAGCTTAGTATAATTCTTTACTTCTTTTTTTTTGAAAGCGAGTCAAAATCATAGAAGTTTCAAGGGCAGAAAAAAAGAATGATAATGAAAATGCATTCTCTATAAATTTAATTAATTAAATTAACATGAATAAAAAAAATATTAACGAGATTTATTTGTATGTACATAAATATAACACACATACAAACATTGATAGATTTATAGACATATAATAATAATTCTGTTTAAAATATCCAGGAAATTACGCATTAAAGGGTAATAATTTATTTTTTTGAAAAATAAAAAAACAGAATTAATTTTTTTCGCTTTTTTTCATATCCACAAATATTTGCTTAACTCGGTACGCGTAAATATGTTTGTTTGCTGGTAAAAGAGAGTGCGTTGATATGTAAATAAATCTCAATAAAAGTAATTAATTTTAAAACACAAGTTATATGCAATTCATAAAATTAAATGTATTTTATGTGTCCATAGCTTTCTTTCCTCAGCATTCCTCTTCCGAATGCTCGTCAATTTCTTTTCCCTTTAAATTTTACTAGTAGGGCAGAATTAAAAGCTTTTACAAGCGTGTGCGCGCAATGTATTCATTATTTGTATTATTTGTTGTTGTTGTTGTTGTTGTTGTTGTTGTTGTTGTTGTTATGTTCGTTCTACAGATATGTATAATTGTTGCAATTTGCCATAAGCGGCAATTCACTCATATGCGTACATTTTACTGCAAGCACTATCATCATTATCATCATTATCATCATTATCATCGTCATTATCATCAATACTAGAGTAACTAGCATCAGTAATGTACTAACAAAGCGTTTATAGTCATCTATAGTCGAATGTATAGCGCGCTTGCATTTATTTATTTATATAAAAACGGCGGAAAAACGTAATTGTTAAGTGAATAAATCATTGGGAGTATAACCAGAGAATGAGCAGTAGAGCTGCATGATATTAACAAGAGCAAAAATATATAACGGCACAACAACACTATTAACATAAACTTGTACTAAAAAAGTAATGTTATATACATAAACGATATTTATTTTCATCCTTTTTTACTTATGCATTTACAAATTTTTGTTTTATTTTGCCATTTTTCCCATTTTTACATTTCATTGTTGGGGCTGTTATTGTTTTCCACACCATAATGTCCACTTAAAAGAGAAAATTGCCATAAATTAAGTTATAAATCAAGTTAACAAGATGCCCGTACAAAAGTAGGCAAACAAGGTCGCTCATATAAACAAAAGCATTTTAACTTCATTTTATTAAATTTAAGAACAAAATTTCATTTCAAAATTCACGTCAAACGGCAAAAATTCATTTAATGAAACTATATACAGTTATTTCCATAGTTATTTACGTTCCCATTAGTATCCTAATTAACAAATTTTTTTTGGTCTTGCGTTTCATAAATATAATGAAATCTTTTCTGCATAAAAATTCAAATTCAAGGTTTTTTATGCAGCTCTGGTAATAACGCTTTTCGGGAAAATTTCTTTGATCAGTCATTAATGCAGAGCCGTTGAAGTTCTCCATACTAGAACACAACTACTAAGAGCAAAGGAAAACGTATAAGAACGAAAGCCAGGTTACGAGAATTCATTCTTCAGCAAAATATTTCCTTTCAAGTTTCTTGCTTTTTTTTTTTTTTTCTTTTTAATTTATTTTTTATTTTTTTATTTGCATATTAAAAGTTTTTGGCCCACGTCAGGGACAGATGATCATTTGGTTTGCACCTATGTTTGGTTTCATCTCACTGATATCCAGAAAAATACATTAAAGGTCTCATAGTTCGAATCAGACAGACTGAATGATTTATTTATATGAGATCCGAAATGAAATTTTTATTTGAATTCGTTTACCGTCTCGTGCCTAAAGTTAAACGATTTAATTATATTCCATCAAATTCAATGATGGGCATGCGATGATCGCAACCCAAAATAGAGTGCGTCCATATGGTTAAAATAAAAATCGCTTGAAATTATTTTTTAAAAGATTTCATCTATTCGTAGGGAACTGTAAAGGAATACTGATTCGGTTCGTTTTCAATTTCTTTTTTTTTTTTTTTTTATATATACACAACTTAGGTGATATCGTCATAAAATCGTCATGTATTCGGGTAGATATGCCAGATATGCCAGACCCAATACCCGACCTAGTCTGTCGATTCTGTGGCAGTTGAAGGCACTTTTACACACACAAAATAGTGAGAGAACTAACAACGTCCAAACTCTTGTCATTTACGGCTTCAAAGTGTTACGACCCGACAAAGTGTTCAACAAAGGTCCAAAGTCCAAAGTCCAAAATTAGATGTGTAGTTAATGAAACTGTCGTGTCAAGCTCGCAATTACTAAGACATCAGATATGGTATACTGGTTATATTGTAACCTTAATATAGCCGAGTAGATAAGACTCACGCACGAAAGCTTTGTACGCTTGGATTCAAATCTCAGCTACGACCGTACTGCCGGCTGCAGCTACTTAACACCTACCGATTGCGCACACATGCAATAGTTTTTTTCATTTTTGTTTGATTTTTTTTTTTTTTTTTTTTTTTTTTACGTTTTTGGCAAAAAATGAAAATTTCATTTTTTTCCATTTTTGACGATGTTACGCCTTACATTTTGGCAAAAAATTATTTTTTCATTTTTGTTTGATTTTTTTTTTTTTTTTTTGTTTTCTCAAAAAAAGATAGCGGGTAGAAAAGAGCCGGTTGTAGACGGGTATATTCTACTGTCAATTACTTTGTGCAGGAATATCAGCCAATTTCGAATCGAAAATTATAAGTTAAACTTTTCTGAGATCTGTGATGCGTATTCTATGGCATTAAAAGTCTGAAATTTAATTGCAAAAATTTGAAACTTTTGTTTGAGAATTTAATTGCCTTCACGTTAATGCCAAGTAAACACTCTATTTATTGTTGTTTAATATTTTATTAACAAAAAAACAAAAAAACAAAAAAAACAAAAAAAGTAGAAAACCAAATTCAGTAAAACGGAAACTTTGAAATGAAAAATTTATACTCTTCTGACATTTATTATTCGATAAGACATCACGGTTGAAATCAAATCGCGCAGGGTTTTTGCACAAACGAACGTTACACTAACGAATTATTTTTTAGTTTGCCCTCCTCCACGTGCTGTCATTGTTTTATTTTGTAATAAATTAAATAAAAATTCAATTCCAGCAACACACTCGCACACTAGCGTAAACTTACTTGAGTGATGAAGGCAAGCAACACGCAACTCTAACGTAACAAATACGTAAAGGAAAGCGTGCGTGCGTGCGTCCGTGCGTGCGCGTGTATTTAAAAGAGCGAAAACAAACTAACATCATTCTCAAGTTAATAAACTTTTTATTCCTCCTTATTTCATTCTATTCGACTTATTTGATCAAATAACCAAAAAAAAAAGAAAAAAAGAAGAAAAAGAAAAAGAAAAGCTTTTCTCTTTTCACAAAAAATAATTATTATCCAACTGCACAACTGCTTTAAGCGGTATGGTGGTATAGTGTAGCCCGCAACACAAGAAAAAAAAAAAAAATAAATAAATAAATAAAAGAATAATAAATCATTAGTAAATGCAAGCCCTCTAAAACATGCCCATTTATACATAGTGCAGACGTTTCTTCCCCATCTTTGTTATGCGTGTGATTATTTAATTATACTTCGAAGGTGATGCTCACGCTGCCTGGCTCTCAAAATTGTAAGCCCAATAGAAATTTGAAGAGTTTAACAATATTGTAATAGAAAATGCATATCTATGCCATGCCAGCATGATGTGATTTTAGGCCGGCTTAATTATGAATGTCTATCCGTCCATTCGTCCATCTTTCCTTTTACGCCCAATTGGAGTCATCAGAGTCGTAAGCATTGTGTGTAAATCAAAGTTAAGAACGACGATTTCTTACAAATTAATCTAATTATTGAGAGCATATTTGAAAAAGCTAAGGCTTTAATTCTCGCCTGACACTGTTCGTAGTACAAGGTTACATTAATTATGTGCGGATGTATTCAGCACAGAGAGGAAGTTGAGACAGACTCACTGGTTCATTATACCGATCCATTTAGAATCACTTTCTGAATCGATTTGAGCTGATCTGTTCATCTGTCCGTCTGCCGTGCCAGTGTTCAATCTACGGATCGCAATTTTTGAGCGGTGTCCAGCCCAGGTCCGAATCGAACTACCTTTTCAACCATTGCTCACCTAACGTGTCATTTTGAAAGATCGTTATCTGTAGGGTGATTCAGAATATTAAATGGTGGGCTGCGACTCACTATAGGGTTTTTACTTGTTTTTTTTTTTTTGTAAATAAACAAATTTATTACTTGCTTAATGTTTAGCATAATTTTATCCCCGTTCGCAAGTCCGGTTATCCGAATTCTTAGGTTTGCAATTTGAATTAAATTCATCTGATTTTCATTGGGTGTTAGAAAATTGCTCATCAAATATATCGCAATGTAAGCACCATTTTTAAGCAGCGTGATACGTGAATAGAAATATGGCATTGAACATTCCTTTGATATTTTCCTGCTTTTCTTGACGTCCAACGTTACATGAGTTCATATGCGCACTTCGTACTTTTCCATTGGCAATGTGATAAATGTATGTGTGTTGCAATTATTGTAATTTATTATATAAAAATTTCTCGTTTCAATCCAATGCAAGTCAAACGTAAGATCGCTTCTTTTTTTTTACTTCTCTTACTCTAATGTTCCTAATGGGGTTGAATTCCTTTTGCTATTATTGTTAATTTTTTGACCAAAGAACAACGAATCCTTGTGCGAATGGTGGAAACATTTGCGTGTCATTCCGTGACTGGAATGAGTAAAAATACGAGGCATTACAAAGCGATAAAACAGACCAACCCAACGACCGACACACAACAGCATACAACACAAAGACAAAGATAACTCACAAGTAAGCGACAATTTAATTAAAAGCAAAGTTTGCATTTTTTCTTTTCTTTTCGTTTTTCTCCTTTTTTTTTTTTTTTTTTTTTTTTTTTTTTTTTTTGTTGTCTTTTTTGTTAATGAAAACTAATGAAAGAATTTAATAATATTGAAATATTTATAAGCTAGAGAGAGACAAGCGATATCTTTGCCCGTCTATATGCGTTCATAAAATAATTTAACGCCATAATTGTTGACAATAAAAGTTGCGAGCAAATATGTGTATAATTAAAAATGCAAAGTTTCATAGAGTGATGAATGCCGGCTTCGTTGGTTACATGATGTATGCAGTGCATAAAAGCTGACAATAAAATAAAGCAACGAAAATAATCCAATCAAAATATTTCTTAAAAATATTTACAATAGAACGCGAAATATGCGCAGGGAAGTCAAGTTCCCCTTGCGGGGAATATTCAATACTGTGCATGATACCTATAATCGATATATATGTGAATTGCGTCTATGTAATATAATATAAAAAATATTAAAAATCTACACTAATTTCCATATTCATCAGCGATTTCAGTTAATTTCTAAATGTGACTTTTGGAAATGTATAAAGAATTAGATAGAAATTAAGAATCAGAGAAACTGCTCTACTTGATAGAAATGCGACTCATTTGAGCAGCAAATTTACAAAGTTTTAGTTCCTTAGCTCGTTGACCTCGATACGTCTGACCGGTTTGGAAAGAAGAGATTACAATGCGCGTTATTTATATATATATAAATATAAACTACGTAAAGAGGGCCTCAATGAACGAGTGTTTAAGTGCAACATAGGTCACAAGTAAATTAACATAATTTTTTTCATTTTACCGTCATTCGATGCACTGGCACTGTCGTAATCTACACTAACACTCTTTTGAATCAGTCACATAAGCCAGTTATTTTTTCTACTCACTTTGTTCTCTTCTACTGATTAAAGTACGTATATAGTATTCTATAATTAATTAAATTAAATTCTTAATTATAGAAAATTAACAACATTAATTTTTTTTTTCTTTTTTCGTTCTTCTATACTCAATACGCTACATTTACAGAAGGCTATGAAGATAAATTCGAATTTAACTAGCGAAGACACCTACCATATCTGTTAACAAGCCTCTTTTAACGACTTAACACCGCTCACTTCAAGGATCTATATGAAAATACCTTTCAAATAAATTGAAGAAATTCAAAGTCTGTTTATAGGAATTATTTTCAACGATGTTTTCAAATTTGATATGTTAGCGAAAAATGGATCTGGGAGAACACGCAAATTTGAGACTCTATGTAAACGCACCTGTCGAGTGAACAAAAAAAATTTAAACTTTTCTTTCGGGTACAATTTCTAACGATTTTTTGAAATTTGGTATGTTAGCGAGAAATGGATACGAGAGAATACCCAAAGTTGAGACTCTAGTGCGTCCAAACTAAAAAATTCCATTTGAGAAGACTACAGCTGTCGCGGAGGCAGTCCCAGTAGAAGTAGAAAAAGAAATAGGAGAATACACGTCTACCCCTAGATTCACATGATATAGGTAAATACAAGTGACATTTTCTAGTTTGGCCGCATTACAGTCTCAAATTTGGGTGTTCTCCTACAGCCATTTTTCGCTAATATACCAAATTTGAAAACATCGTTAAAAATAGTTCCTATTAACAGACTTTGAATTTCTGCAATTTATTTGAAAGGTATTTTCATATAGATTCTTGAAATGTCCACAAAAATATTTTACGTTTTCTAATATGAACGGAGTAGGCCTTCAAATCGAACTATATCTCAATTGGAATTATTTAACAGAGCTGTGTTACGTCGTTAACAAAGTGTTGTTAACCGATATGGTAGATGTCTTTGCTACTTAAATTTGAATTTATCTTCACACCCTTCATTTACAGATATTTTCAAATTGATTTAGAAACACTTTTTCATTTATTTATTACGTCTTTGTCTATCCCGTAGTCAGTCTTCCAGCTCGATTGCCGCTGTTTATAAAACCTTTACCAAATTTCGCTAACATTTCGCTAAGACCAGAAGCCTAATTTAAAGCTGATCATCTTTCTCAAACCTGCCAAGTTTATAAAACTAGTTCTTACCTCTAACTATCCTCACTTTAGGGCCATGTTTTAATCCCCATTGCATGCGTTTTCCCATCTTACTTACTTCAATTTTGAACATCTTCAGACGATGTTCAATGTTTTTGTGTCCGCGTACATCTTCGTTCTAAAAATAAAGCCTACGCACTTCCCTTATAAGATTTGTTGATCTCAGATGTCTTTGCATGAAAATTTATAAGAAAGTTATTCCGCTATGAAGTAGTCGCTATGCTTGAACTTAAGCTCCTAAGTCACCAATACGTTGTTAGATATGTAAGATAAGAATTTCAGTTCTAATTAACGCGAAATATTTTTATAAATTCATAAATTCCCCGGAGAACTTCATCCCATTGCCTTGTTTCCGATCGTCTTCTTATCGTCATGATATGAGTGGGGAGACCTTCTCACCACTCATTACAAATAAAATTTTATTGTTAATATTACTGACATGTGACGTCAATCTATCCGCAATACAGTGAAGATACTACTTCCAATTTCTAGTGGGTGATATCGGTTGACGATGTCATTTCAAAGCAATTACTATAACTTCACATTTATTGATATCTATCCCACCCAACAATTCAACGGTTGTGAAGTTCGTCAATATTCTAATGAATTTCTTTAGTGTGAACTTATTTTCATTGTTCAACTCAATTTTTGAGTCTGTCCTTCTTCTATCTGTTTTGAATAAGAATGATTTGCTTGCATTAACCAGCTTTAGCTTTATGTTTTTAAACTTAAAAACAATATCTGAGATGCCTGTCAAGAAGCAAGAACTTCATTTTAATCGGTTGCATACGGACGGAGCGTGTAAAAATATTTCTTGATTTGTACGCACTTTTAAATTTGCCAAAATCTGAGATGCCTTTCCCCTGCAAGAACTTCATTTTAATCGGTTGCATACGGACGGAGCGTGTACAAATATTTTTTGATTTATATGCACTTTTAAATCTACCTTTAGTTTGTATTCATTTCAATACTAAGATAAGAGCATTGACTTGGACTTACTACTTTAATAATTTCTTACTTGAAGAATGCACTTTTATCTTAAGCGTATCATCATGGCCAACGTAACCGATTCACCCGACTTACTAAGTGAGATTGATTTCCACGTTCGTAGTAGAAAATGGAAGACATTACATACACTGAGCTCGATCGATGTAAATCTTAGCACAAGTTATTAAATATCCTCCAACATATACGACATCAAATAGTATTGTTACGAAAATCCCACATTTGACGATTTGAGTTTGCAGGAAAACTAAGTCGACTTTGTAAGGAACTAAATGCCAAGTAATGGAAAAACCAAAGGCACAATCATGATGCTTTACCTGCCTCATGCAACTGACGACTTGCGAAAAGATTAACAACAATTAGTAGAAATTTGACAGAAAAAGGAATAAACGCAACAATGATGAGTTTAGGTAAAGAAAGCTTGACTGCAAAAAGGTATATAAGCAGAATATTTGCGGAAGGCAAATAAACTCGAGTCAAGACCATAACTAGGCCATAACAAGAAGACGCCATTCCTGTAAATAATTTGTAAATAGATCTCCTAAGAATTGTAAATAAAACCTATGCTATCCTAAAAATCACAACTCAGCGGTACGAACTTCATCAGATAAGGAGTTGAATAATAACGTAAAGCACAAAAGAGGGCTTACGTTACGGTATATTAGACATTCTTCGGCCTCTATTCACCTAAGTAATCTATTTATTTATTTAAAAAAAGTTTGCTACAAAACCTTTCAAAGCCAAGTTTAAAGTATTTTTAAAATTCGATAAGAATCAGTAGGAAAATAATAATCGGTCAAGGTCTACCGTTAGACACCTTAAGCCACTTCTCCTAATGCAATTACTAATTAATTTTCATGACAATATGCTAAAAATCGCACCTTGTTTTCGTGCGAAGGCATAGTTTTCATGAAAACCCTTATGCTGGAGGTTACCCAAACCGCCAACTGACACGATTTTAGTTTCATTTTCTGATTTAATGATTTTATTATTCTTCACTTGTTTTCATCACAAAAAGCCACTAATAATAGCTTGTTGCCATATAAAGGCTTACTTGTCATGGAAGCCCTCATATTTCGTAGAAATTAAAAAATAAAACCATGGGACTGAAATTTGATCCAATTAATTTGAACGGTCCGAAGATATATATGAATTCAATTAGCAAAGACATTCACCAAGTCCCTGAGTAGAGGTCTGATAATTGCTTAAGGTCAAGATATGATTGAATTTGGGAGCCCGCTACGACCGAAATAGCAAACGTAACATATTTTTATCATCAATCTATTGGAAAATACCTCTGAATGCACGAGCCAAAGAAATTGAACGTTTTCTTTCTAAAACAATTGCTAATAATTTTTTGAAATTTGATATGTTAGCATAAGCCGGTCATGGAAAAATAGGCAAATTTTGGGCTCTACCGCAGCCGGAAAATGATGATCATATTTATCTATATGTTCGCATTTCTTTAATGCACTTAAAAGGATCAACCGTATCTTTATCGGAACTATTTAACAGAATTCTATTAAGGAAGTTGGTAAATATATTTACTCGTTAAATTCGAATTTAGCTTCACATCCATATTAAAAATATAAAATCAAATATGCAGTCAAATAACTATTATAAAAAAAATCCTCTTTCTTTGGCGTAAAAAGTTTTATTTTCCATGAGAATCTTCACATGCGGTAATGCTCAAAAAATAAACCTATTCGACCCAATTTGAATGCAATTAAGTTTTATATCAAATTACTCTGACGAAACAATCCAAAATATATATCATCTGCACAGTCCAAATCCGGTAAGATTAATGCCTATCTCATTTTGCTATAATGAATCAGTTTTGGCCATGAAATATTAACAACTAACTAGAATTTTTGTCGAAATACTCTTACATTAGCAATATTTGTTGAGAAATTTTGAAAATTCTAAATCGTAATATAGGGTGCTATAGGGTTAATTAAATTTTGGGCATATGTATGAAACACTGAGGAGGGCTTAAGGTAGACGCATCTTTTAGTATACCAAACGATGCAAAATCATTTTCTGAATCAATTTAAGCATGTCTCTCCGTTTGCCCATCTGATATGTGTGTATGTGTGTATGGCTTTTTTTGAAAAAATCATTATAGGAGACCAAGTGAGCCGTCCAGGGTTTCTTAAGTAACTTCTTGTCGGGAATACTGAACGGCATTTTTTTCAATCGTTTTTATTATAATCATGATATGCACTATCTGACGTCCTAAGATTCCTGCTTAGATCAAATAAAACTGAAAGATGGCAAAATTATAAATTCGCCGCAGTCTTTAGTCGTCTAATATAAACCGCAATATTTTTGACAATTACTTCAAATAGGGATTGATCGGACTTTCGCCAATTTGAGAAAAGCAGATCGACTTGTTTCGCTGGCAAATTATAAAAGAAAAGGTGAAAATGGGATCAGATTGGATGTTTTCCCAAGAACTTTCTCTTAGGCAAGCCCAACTTTAGTGTCGATTATTTAATTTAAATCTCGGTATATGTAATAAATTGTGGATATGTGTTAGTAATTTTCTGAATTCTTATCCGATGAACGAATATATGATGCATTGGAGGCGGATAACTTTTCTTACTTATTCTTATAATGAATTGACAAAAAGTTCCTTTTCCATATCCACTGCGGTGAGTACTACTTCAAGACCAATTAATATGAAGCCATGTGCATGGGTAGAGAGGAAAACATGTAAACTTTCGGATACGATATATTGAGAACATTAATCGTCATGTTTTGTAAGTCAGTTTGTTCATCTTTTATTGGTCTGTGACAGTTAACTTATATTAGTGTCGAAATATATATCTTTTGTAGGAGGAATAATGCCGACCGCTTTATTATATTGTTTTGTTATATTATATAGGGCTTTGAGAAATATTTTTGCAATTCCTCTTCTGTATTTCATTTATTTAAGCATTTTTAAGAAATAAAGAAAATCTCTTAACAAGTTTTGAAGAAAGCAAATATGCAGCAATTTGAACTCTTGGTGAGCGGTATAACACGAACGTGCCTACACATTTTCTATTTTATTAGTTTTTTCCCTCACTTAATACACAGAGAAAAATATTCACGTATATGGGTATTCTATGGGCGAGCGTACGGTATCTCTACACTAATCGGCCACGTCCATCCACAATACTACAAAGTATGGAAATATTATTTTTTGTTTTTTTTACAAATGTAAATTTAAGATAAAGATGATGGGTGTAAAAGAACGTAAACAATCAAGTAAAAGTTGCTGGCTAATGTTAATTCTGTTCCTTGTGCTAGCTCTCAAATTCTACGATTTTTTTTTTTACCTCAAAATTTTCATTACAAGATTCTTACTTATTAGTTACCTCAGTAGTCAGTTGTTATTTTAGTTAAAAATCTTTATAAAAAGTATGAATAAGCGAAAGAGTTGAACTAAACAACATTTGTCTCCCTTATTTATTACATTTTTTTCTTTGTTACTGTACTGTGTTGCTATATAAACTATAGATATGTAGTGAGCACAGACGTATATATATATATATAGCTGTAAAAGAAAATCAAAATTTTCCTCATATTTTCGAGCTTAAATAGAGAGAAATGGAATTATCTGAAAAATTTTGTATTAGAGAAAAAGTTAAAGTTAAAATATGAATTGTAACACACACGTTGAGATTGGAGTTATTACGTTTGAGCTCACATTTCGCATTTGTATAAGAAATTTCCCTGAATCTCCTTAACTGGCATGACATTCACATATTGGTCACGAAAGGGGTTTTTTGCTTCTGCAGGGCAGTCTCGTTTTTTGTCTTTCAGATAATTTTCATTGTTTGGCCACCAATAACATGCTCAGCTTTACATTCCTTTATGCATCATAATATCTAACGTTGAAAAGATCATAAAGTATTATGCTTGTAATTTTATTAAATTCTTAAAAAGAGAAAAACGATAGAGAGTATAAAAGGAAACCCGAAAATAATTTTATTCTTCCCCTTCGCATAAAGTCTTAGTTTTATTAATTTCTTGGACTGCATTGCAACTAATATGACATGGTACGTACGGTATGTGTTGAAAGAGAGGAAAAATTATTATTACTATTTTTAGTTGTTTTTTTTTTTTGCAGTCATTTAAAAATGTTCGTATTTTCTGGCTCCTGCTGCGTAACTATCTTTTTGCTCTTCTTCCTATGTGCGGTATATGTGGTTTTTACTGTTGGATTATTATTGCGGCCCTACAATACTGGTATGCTCCCCAAGGGCGAGTTTGCTTTTACTATTTATTATGGTTCTATTTTATAAGTTGAAAATACTTGTTGTCTTAACATGCTTACGTTTTTAGTGAATGTGTATCTGTAACAAGAATTTAAGCCACACTTAACTTTTTAGTTATATTTTGTTCTTCTCAGTATTTTTCTTTTCCTTTATATATGCGTGTATATATAGGTGTGTATGTGTGTGTGTGTGTTTGTGTGTGTGTGTGTGTGATGAAGAAGTTTCCCTATGAAACGGCACTATACGCCTCTCTACTAATTCTAGTATGCATGTGGAATATCTTGCCATACACATACGTGCTCGCATGAGAGAGAGAGAGGGAGAGAGAGCTCATGTGGATTTGTGTCTGTTAGACAAGGAATGTGTTTTAAACAAGAGAAATGCAATTTTTCGTAAATCTAATAAAATATTTGATGGTTTGGCAAGTAAAACATTAAAAATTTTTGAGGTTTTAGCAAATTTTTTCTTTTCATTATTTAAATTATTAACTTTACTGGTATAAATATAGTTACGAGTGCATAACACAAAATAAAATTCATGATAAAAATTTCCATAAAATGACAAACTTATAAACATTTTGAATTTCCTTGTTAATGCTACGGAATCTTGCGTGGCCATTATGGCTGTTTATGAAAACTTCAGATTCCATAAATTTCCATAATTGGCTACGTAATGAAATAACTTTAAAGCAATTCGCCCACTCACCATATTGAAGTTAGAAAAATGTTAAGTTTAGTGTATCGCCTCGACCACCCTGAAGTATGCTGCTGAGACCTTTGCAAAGAATACAGGCTCCTCATCAGTGTTCAGTCGACATATTCACTAATAATCTATTGATTATAATCGATTTTGTTTTGAAATTAGGACTTGTTGGGTCGCTGATACGCTTCTCGTTCGATTCAATGTTTATGCGCTTTGTTAAAATCATAAGTAAATAGTATTGTGTGTCTAAATAATTTCGCCATATAATTTTCTACCTGAACTTTCTCTTAGCTTATGTATAACACTTTTCAATATGATTACGTTTCGCGTTATGTTTAGTGCGTTCCTAGTGAACCTAACTATTATATCTTTATGCAAACAAACCGTTAAGGAAAAAGTTAAAATTTAAAGAAAAAGGGTCTTAAAAGCATAATACGCTTTAGAAAATCATGAAAACACTGCACGTACTCGTATCAGAAGTAGAAGAAGGCAGGCAGACTTATCCGTTGCTGACAATGTAAGCTTTTTACAACAGTCTTTTTCCTCCGCTTTTTCCGTTTAAATCATTTTTTTCTCTTTCATATTTGTGTGCAAAATATGTACGTTTATGCATGTGTGTGCAAAACATTTTCTTCAACCTTGTAAACATATCTTGAAATTTGTTTTTCTAGATAAGTGAATTGATAAGAAAAGATAGTAAAGTAATAAATGCAAAAAAAAAAAAAAGTGGCACAAAAGGTTTTGTCGATTAAGCGGAACTCGAACGAATGTAGCTCTGTGTCAAGAACAAATCTCTGGCGCGAATTTCTGCTCACTGCTCACTGCTCACTGCTAAGTAGTATGATATGAGTTATTAGCTATTGTATGAATTGTGTAAGACATTATGTTAATCACAAGTTATAATAGAGAGCGAGAGGCAGATACAGAGAGAGAGAGAGAAAGATAACGATTTATATTATATTAAGTGACTAAGTGATAGGGAAACATTTCGCAACATTTTGCGAAAGTCCGAAGTCGGCTTAAAAAACGGGAAAATAATTTCAACGGCTCTCCAATATAAATAATTTGTCAGGACCCTCAAAATACAGTGCAGTTTCAACCTTAGCGTCATCACTTCATCCACATCTTACCCGGCACATCCTTTTGAAACTTCTCAACAGCTAACAGTCTTTGGAGACTAGATTTGAGGGACGTGGTCACAGCTGCAACGAATTAACTGCAATTTATGCGAGTTTACCATCGTATCCATTAATTTGTGAGACGATGTCTTTGCTTCACTGCCAACACATGTGACACATACTCTACTTGTTTGAAAGAAAACATATCGAGATCAGTTACGATATTATATATGCCATAATAATGAGCATTATTTTAACAGTCGATTATTTTGTCTTCTTCTTGTTACGAAAGTGGACAGGTTACGCCTGTAGTTGTTGTTGTTTTAGATTTTAATGTTATTTTTTGTACTTTAATTTACTACCTTCGAAGTACAATATTTATCAGTTCAAGCGTCCTACACATCGCACTTGATTACGAGTCATTGCCGGGTGTATTTGCGACTTGTTTGGCGAATAATCACCTATTTGTTATTTCCGATAACTCCTACGGAGCTTGGACTAAACACCGCACAATATTGCAGCTTGTTTTTTATTGCCAACCTGCTTAAGATATGTTGTGCCCCCTCATTTGCCACAATTACCTTTATTTCTTCTACAAAATATTATACACACTTCTTACACTACACTAATTAAATTACAAATCACGGTCGACTTGTTTATGAACATCTGTGTATACGTTTGCTTCGTCTTGGCATATTCTAAACCTCAAATAAGGAAAATGTGTAAAGCAAAGATGTAAGTAAAGTGTTTTCAAGTCGAAAATTGCGTACATCCGAACACCTAAAGCAATCGTGCACAACTGTAACAAAATTTGAAATTTTTAAAGTTTTCCCCATTCGCAGGCCTACGCCTACGTCTATACCGCATATGGATTATATAGAAACGGGCCAATCAATAGGTAACTGGATGATTTTCTTGTGTCATGTGCTTGCCTAACCAATAGGTAAATAGGAATGCACGCTAACACCACCAAATAAGAAAGATAAGATGTTTATCTGTCCGTCCTTACTAGCCATCATCAAATTAGAAAAGTTGCAAGTGTTTTGATAAATTAATAGGTATTACTTGAGTAAAACATTCAAACATTGGATGACACGACGAGCTTGGCACACTTTCATATGAATACAAAATGAAAAGACCCGCTCAAGCTCAAGCTTAAAATTAAAATTCTCTTAATAAATATTTATAGAGCAATGTGTTGTAAGATACGGTCTCTTGTCTATTATAGGCATGATCACGAACGGACACATATAGAAGAAGTTTCAACTTTCTGTCTCAATTTCGGGGACGTTCAACAAGTCAACAAATGAACGGCCGAATTTCTAATGTAAATAAATATAAAATTTTACTCTTTAGCTCAAGAACATGTACTTAAAGGAGCTTTTAATGCGTATTTCTGAACTTTACAAACAGGAGGATAAACTTAAACCGCCTCAATTCCAAATTTACCTAAGAAACAATACCGAAGAGAAGTAGACTTGTTATGAAAAAAAGAAAATCTTTCGAAATTGTATAGCAACTGAATATTTACATATTTTTAAAAAGTTAACTGTGAGAACGATATTTGACGATACGACTTTATTTGCTAAACATTGCTTGCCCTCACATGATGAAATTTTAATTAATGAATAGATTATGAGAAAGACATTTGCATTTTTATAAGACGCACGTCCTAAGCACTCAGTTCAGATAAAAAAGGAATTCAAATGCAACCCGCTTAAGTTCCAAGTTTCGTTTGGAAAAGAAATGCAATTTTCGATTAAAACAATAGACGGCCTAACAGTGACATGGTTGCGATAATTAAATGAAAAAGATACTCTTGGAATATCTACTTTATTTACCGACACAGCTTGAGCTTTCAAACTATCATGTGCTCGCTCATCTGAAAAACTTTTGCCTTCCGAACGGCTTTTGTTAGTCAAAAAATCTCAACTCAAAGCATTCTCTTGAGACCTTAAAAGAAAAATCACAACAGAGATGAATTGAAAAGTCTTAAGCATATATTAGACCATGTATTTCACTCATTAATGACTGTGAATATCATTCATAGTCCGTTCCATTTTTTGGATGAAGAACACTTAACAGTCAGTACTAATTTCGTTAGATTTTGATATACAAAAATTGCACAAATTCTTGCGAAACAGGCCTCTCTGCACCAATATCTTCCGATAACTACACTCTGGTTTCTCGCAATTAAAGTCAAACTGCTAATTATGGTTATCTTAAGGAGCTTTTGTAAAGCTTAAGTTGATAATCGGCATCTTGTGCTTTATCTGATACTTTTGCTACCACTTTCGTTACTATCACTCCCGCTGAATGAATAGAACAATAGAAGACAATCAAGGTTTCGTTGTCTTTGTCGTAAAGTAAAACGGACACAGAAAATCTCACTGGTAAAGAGCGGATGTGAAACAATCTCAAGAACAAATTATAAAATTCGTCAACTAATTCGTAGATTTTAGAAAACCTGTAACTTGTAAACTAATGATCAAAGTGCCAACAAATTTTGTCACGTATGATTTAAACGAAGCCATATCGGCCTGTCAATAGTGTTGCCAAATATGTACCAGACCGGAGATTTATTGAGTGGTGTATGGTATATATTCGTACATATATACAAATATAAGAAAAAATAAAAAGGTTGTAGATGTAGATGTTGTAACACCTAATGCCCTTAACGATGAGGCCTCCGTGGGAGCTTTACTACCGTCATCTATATCGTCCTCGGACACTGAAAAATGTAAAACTTCACTTTGACAATTTTTCATTTTGCAGTGAAGCACTGCGCAAGCATTTTAGATCGGTGAACTTAGTAAACGAATAAAGATTTTATTTAGATTTTGAAAAATGAATTCTCACCAAAGCATCTCTCCCTTCTCTATACTTGCAGTGCATATCCTTGTAGTTTATTGCAAGTTGATCGCCTGAAACTACACACGGTGTCATCAGACTTTCTCTCTTTCGTTCAAGTTTTTTTTGTTTTTTTTTTATTAACTTTTTTCATTCCATTCATTTTCAATTCCAAAGGAATTAATTATTTAAAATGTTAACAATTTTACTTAAGTCTCAGATAATAAAGTTGACAGAGAGAGAGAGAGAGAGAAATAGTATTTGACGGTTGTTGCGCATGAACCAAAACAAAAAGCAATAATCGTCAAATGAACAGTGAATGCTACCGCATAAGTAAGCAAGAACTGCGCGTTAGCTGATCATCGGGTGAGTTATGATTCTCCAGTGTTTGTAAAGTTATCTCGTTTTTTGTTTTTTTCTTTGTCAAACTGGGAGACTATTTTCTTATAGTGTATAAGTATTTCATCATGAGCGGTCTAACTTTGTGACTTTACTCTCTTGGCGATCTTACGACGTGTTATTCGGTGTTTTGCATCACTTAACGCTTTTATTTGGTTTTCATCAGAGTTCAACTGGCGAAATGAAGTTTTGCAAACCAGTTTCGACACTACACCGTTCTACCAATACATCTTCTCCATGCATACACATGCAATAAATATCTTTCTTGTTTGGATAGCATTTTTTTACTTTATAAAAAAAAAGTAAAATATGCTGAAAATGTTTTTTTCCACTTTTCATAGTTAATAGGGCATCAGATAAACAAACTTTTTCGCAAAAAAAAAGCGAGCAGACTTCCTCCGAACAATCCAATCTTGTTATTGCTTCTAAAGCTTATTTGTCAACTCCAAGTTTCTAAGCTTATCAACTAAGCCTTGTAAGAAGTATTTACTTTTTACCTTTTATGCTGGATATGCAATAATCGCTTCAAAACGCGAGTATGTGTATCTTAGCTGAAAACTGTTAATGAATCTTATTTGTTGTCTAATATAAACAGAATAAGAGAATAAAAAATTTTTGGTTTTGGTTTTTTATAAGAAGCTTAGAAAATTATTTTTTTAAAATCGTCGTTGCCTTATGACCCGTTTTCTCATTGAATTTTTACACTTTTCACTATGTATGTGAATATGTGTAGGATCTTTTAAGTCTGTTCATCCTATATTTACATAATAGAAAGACGTAACAGCAGCGTCAAATGGTATGAAAAAGAAAAAAAAAAAAAAAAAAAAAAGCGTAAAGAACGCAAAACATTTTTAGTGTTGCGAAGAGCGAAGAAAAAAAAAATGGATATTTCCTGCAAAATAGTTGCGACGGAAGGATGTCATCAACGGTCGTTTTTCTCTCTTGTACAAAAAAAAAAAAAAAAGAAGCGAAAAACGCACATACATGCACACATTAAAGCATCTAAAAGACAAGCATAAAATATAACATTTAACTTTGTTACTTATGTATGTACATACAATTTCCTTTAACTAGCTTTTTAATAGAATTTTTTATAAATTTTGAAAACTTCATTTCCCCCACCCGTTACGTTTCGGTTTCTTTTTTAATACGACAACTTAGTTCATTTACCATTTATTTTAACATTTACGCTCACATTTACGTCTATTATCCTGTAAGTCGTACCATTTGCGCCGTTTTCTGTAGTTATTGCTTAAATTCCAGAAAGTTTTCGCTTTCTTGCTTTCCTACTTTCTTACTTTTCACGGCTTTAACGCTAAAAACCCAAATCGATCAAAGGAAGAATGAGCCTACAATCATATATTCTATTCTCTCCTTTTTAATTTTGCTCATACGAACGCCTCTATGTAGAATGTGATGTGTGTTCTGGGACTTAATGGATTGCGAGAATAATTTTAGGAAAATTCAAAACGAATTTTAAACGAATAACGAATACGAAAATTATATTCGGCCGCGACGTTGTCTTTCATACCTATCCCTGCTTCGTACACGTCATGATACTATGAACACTTTGTAGGGTGTTCGCAGCTTCTTTCTGGCTTCGATCAAAGAATGAAATTTCAATGTTCTATAATATTGAGTAGACGTTTTCGAGTTTTTCCTCTTTTGTATAGACGCTGCAGGACCGCCCATAGAATATAAATGCGGATTTTTTATCGTTGCATCTATTGCGGTTTATAAGTAAAGAGCAAAAAATCAATTTATTTGATTTTTGAAAGCAGAGATGGTCCCGGGCTATATCGCTCAATATCAGTTTTGTACCAAACTTGGAACCTGTTACTGCATTTTTGCGATCAGCAAAATGTTTACCATAGACATTACACAGGCGTACAAACAGACAGAGAGAGAGAGAGAGACACACTTAAATCGGTTTAGAAGATGATGCTAATGCTGATGTGGGATGTGGCTCTGTGCCTTCCTTCTGGGTGCTGCAAATATTTTGACAAAATGACTCCAGCCCATCCTTCGATCATGGGTATATATATATACAATACAATATAAGATTTTTATTCAACTCTCTTGCTTTTTTCTCACAACTTTTGAGGTACGAATATTTCACGGATTAAAAAACTCTCTTAGTTGTACTTCAGTGAATCACAGCATTATCCAATACTTATACTACTTGTTACGCCCTCTACAAAAATCTTTTAAGATACTTCCATACCCTTCTTCTGCACGGTTGTAAGCAGAGGAAGCTGAATACATAGAAACACAGGATCAAATGTCCTTCAAGTTAAAAACTAATAAAATCTCATTTCCCGTTATTAATAACGCCTTTAATAAGGAGCGATTTAAATATCTGCTCTTTGATTCTCGCTATTTGTATGGGTTTAAATTCTTGATGTCACGTGTTATAAAGCAAAAGCATAAACATTTCTCTGCTTTTAAGTACACAAATATTCGCTATAGTAACATGAAAGTACGAAAAGGAAAGGACGGAGGATGACATTGCAAATGGAATTTGTTCGCATTTCATCGTATGCTTTCGATTTTCTGCAGACCCCCCTAAGAAGACATTTTTCATAACCACAAAAATTTTATATAAAATGTTTGTAAACAAATACACACAAATACACCCAATTTTCCCCACCGTCCACGCAATAATGCAAGAGATGCTTTGTCTATTTATTTTGTGTTTATTTTTACAACATCCCACTACGTTCACTTTTTATTGGTACCGTTATGCTTCAAAAACTGTGTCCTTGGGGCTTTTGCAGATATGAAGGTTTTAGCCGATAATTTTTACTTTGGATGAAACTTTCGGACAGACTGCCACTACTGTAAAGTCTGGCTTGGCCATGAAAGTCAAACATATTTTCCATCGTATTTTTAAAGAAATTTCCGGTGTACCAGTGGCACCACTTAATTGCTCTGCTTCACATGGGTATATATCCATAACATCCAAAAGGATTTCAAACGAGCTAAAGTAACTCGAATATTTCTTTTGGAAAATACTTTCAAAACATTTTAGAAATACGACATGTTTCCATACGTCGATAATGCCTTGCATCCGTTGTGAGTAGAATAATGAAAGTAAATTTTTTCGGTTTTTCGGTTTGTGTCTGTCTGTAACCGTGTGTTTCATTTCGCCCATTTTCAATACTAAAATGCGAGAAAGAACTACGAAAATTTTTGCCAAGTTTGAAGGCGACATTTTATTTTTTTTTCGATCAGAATAATATTTACCACAGAAGGACCGACGCTCATGGTTAAATTGTTTCAGGGTTTAGTACTGAAGAGGCCTTAGCAGAAATTTGCAGCCGTTAAGGGCGCTACAAGAATAGATACTTTAAAGGGCCCATGAAGCCTTCTTTTGGATCTTACAAGCGTTCATTTTTATCCTTAGGTCGTAGATGTAGGAAGACATGTTTGCTGGGTTGTATCGCATTACTATTGAGCACAATAGATACGAATAATAATGAATATAACGACATCTGTCGATAGTGGCTTTAAAAGTGTTCAATAATTCTTTTCCGAGTTTTTTTTTTTTAATATTTCTTTCTTTCTTCTTTTCCCTCAAGAATTTTCATTATTTATTTTTATGTAACAATAGACATGGAAGTCGCCGATAAATATACGCTCGCATATACATGATGTGTAGCATTTGTTTTATTTCTTTTCTTAAATCTTAATATAAATTTCGTATGTTGAGTGTAACCCCTGAATATAAATTTTCCCCAGAAAAGTGTTGAGAACTAATAGAAAATATATAGACTCATAGTATAGCTTTTCATGCGGTTTCTAAAGATTTATATCGCACTTGACAGAATGCAACACAGAACCCAATGCAATACATACAGATATATATGTGCCAAGGCAAGGTCATACCCACCGCAGAACCACACGACAAACTGCATAAAGATATCGAAGACATTAAAAAAAAAAAAAATTATTTTTATCTTTTACTTTAACACAATTTACTATGGTTCAGTTCGCTTGCCATTTTCCGTTTACTGTAATAAGAATTTTAGGTTCGTTTCTTCCCTTAGTTTCCCCTTTATTTTGTTTTTATGTTTTTTTTTTTAAATAACTGTGACGACACGGCGTGCTTGTTGCTCAAGTTGGTTTTTTTCTTCGTTTTTTTTTTTTTTGGTAAGATTTTTCGAGACATACGTTTGCTGAGTTTTTTGTAACCAAACTTAAAGGAGTCCTATATAAACGTGACAAACACGCAAATAGAAAATAGAAAAATAGAAAAATAGAAAAATAGAAAAATTACAATTCTAAAGTGGAGGTATGAGCAAGACACGTTTACACAGTTCATTACTTTTTATTTAAGATTTTCACTAATATTGATATTAAGGCACTTTCTAATGCACTATTTAACGATTTAATTTACGACGGAGTTCGGCAACATACGGCGAAATTGTAACGCTGAGGTACCTTGGAAGACGAACAAAACATTCTAGTTAAGAATATATTTTCTTCGAATATATTTAATACTCATCACCAAGTGATGAGGTGTACACTCATTTTGTCAAATCGTTTGCAAAGCCCAAAAGGAAGCTTCAAAGACCCCACAAAATATATAAATTCTTGATCGCCATCAAATTCTGAATCGGATTAAGCACGCCCGTCTGTCCGTCAGTCTGTTATAAACATTCTTCTGGCTGCAGAAAATAATGCTATCAGTTTTAAAAAGAACCTGAATATCGCCCAAACCCATCAACGGACATGCCTGCAACCCCTACCGGCCTATGCAATGAAAACTGAGATATATGAACTACAACACATACACTTTACAAAATTTCTATTTTTATTCTGAAAATAGGAAAACTCAACTGCATTCATTATAGATTAGAGAATATGAAAATTTAGTCCTTTTTCTTTTTTTTTTTAGTCCTTTTTTAGGATAATGAAGATTGGATCGTGACCAACCATAATTTTCATGCTTCTTAATAACGACTTCAAAAAACAATGGAACAGATTAATTGTTTACTAAACTTTGGCGAAAAACAAAACAACCCCTAATATGTAGCTCACGCCAAAATAAGCAAACTTTGCAAAAAACCATCAGTTTTGTAGTACACTCGTCATTATTTCTTTCATGTAAAGCATTTTTTTTCCTTACATTCTACCAGAGAACCACATTTTTTAGTAACTTTTTACAATGGCATTAACTCTTAAGCAGTTACTACTAATCCTTGCTTTAAAATGGACGCAACCAGCATTTTGTCAAAGCTTTGTCTTTCGGATGGCATCACTCTTGTATGCAAATTCAATTCCCAAGAAGTGAAAATAGTGAGCAATTTATTAAAATTTTTTATCGCAAATGAAGACGAAAATTATCATAAGTGAAAATCTATACCACGGATGATAATTGCGGCTAAGCTAATTAAGGGAAATATTTAGTCGCTAATTTTACTAAGTGATACTGATTTAAATGAACCTAACCTCATTTCTATTGAACTTGGCCACTGGCGTTCAAATAATGAAAGCAAGTAAAAATTCCAAAAACGCTTATAATCGCCTTTGTATCTCAGATTCGTTTATTTCTATTAAAGAGCTTATCTTCACCATGCCGTTTAAAACACTTGGAAGTATTCTTGAAAACTGTCTCCATGGCATTATGTACACGTTTAAGCATATGTTTTGTGCCACATTGCGATCTGAGTGCAACCATTGGTAGACTCTAATCTGGCCTCTAATCTTTCAACAGTTACTTGATTTATTATTATTACAATTTATTTATCCAAACAACAGTCATTACACAACAGGCTTAAGATATGCTGAGCACTAGCAGTTGAAGCTGTTGGCCCCATTTAAAGAAAAAAGCGACCTGATGGTATGTCTGGTTGTCTTAAAAATGTTATTGATACTAGGACTCGCAACTACTTTCAGGACGCCTGTTAGGACTAGTCGCCCCTAATACGAATTCTCGTAATGGGGAAAGCCTTTGGTATTCACCACGTTAACCATAACATTTCGCTCATAACTACAACTTGAAGGGATAAATTTCTTAAGAATGTATTGGTCGACTGAAAATAACATAAAGTTTTTCAATTAATCTGATTTTGGTTTTTTCGGCGCCAACTGGACATAGTGGTGGGCCAATATTAAGATTAATATGGCAGCAGTGTAAACGATAGTACAGTCAGTGTTTTTTTCGTCAATTTTTTCTTGAATTTTTTTTTTTTTGAATAAATTTTTGAGGCTCCATCTTTACCATCCGTCCGTAATTAATAGCGCAGAAAGCGAAGATTTGGCTATTGGATTAACTTGTCCATTTCTCTCCCGAGAGAACGATATGACTCGGTAGCCGAAAAATTTTAATCCTCCTTAATTTGTTAACAGTGTTCCAGGCCGGGTTCAGGGCCTGCTTTCGAAAAGCTTTTATAACCGACACACCTGCTTGTTTCTGCCAGCAAGGTTCGGTTTGGAATGTTAAAAAATTTTCGTGTAGGACGCAATTAACCTGGACTTGCCTTGCACTTGGTAGCATTGATCATGGAACAGGCAGAAGCACCAGAGGATACCAAGCATTATTTTCCAAAAAAATGTATCTAAAAAATTGAACATTTGAGCAACACTTGGTTTACGCATATTACGTTTGAATTGGTTTTAGACAAAAACCAGCAGAAAGAAGTTCGAAATATGATTGATTTTGCAGTCAATAAAAAGGAGGAACTTTCAAAACAAATCAGATTAAGAAGAAGAAGCACATGATATCGTATGTAACGGAACGTAATGACTTTTTTTGCTCATCGTTATCTAATAATTCAGATCGTTGTTTGGTCAACGAAAAATCTCGCAAGTCTTTACTTTTGTCACTCCATTTGTAGCAGCCGCTAATACATGTGAGATATCACATAGGTATACATATGCTTAAACAACGAAAGATTCTGCCCATCCGTCCATCCAGGCTGCCTATTTGGCACTTTCTCCTTTGTAAAAATTGCATTTTGACACGACAGTTTTTTATTTACCTCTATAGATGAGTTTCGGAACAGCTGTTATCCGGTTACAAACACACGCCTAAGCTTACTAAAAAACTGGAAAACCTTTAAAATTAGGAAATTGTGTGAATATTTTTAAGAGCTTACAAATAGTGACTAATTAATGTCAATTAAATATTATTTTGAATCGTCCCATTTTTTTTTAATTTTTTTTTTATTTTTGGTATGACGAATCTCTTAGGGGACGTCTCCTACTCGCGTAACACGGTGACGGTGACGATCAGAAAGAAATAGGAATAGGCGATGATAACCGCAACCTAGTGGGTGTGTGCCCAACTGGTAAGTTTTATGTCTTTATCAGCGAGCAAAGCAAACTCAAATCCACGGACACTGACTGGGTAGCCGCGATTCTTATCTAATCGGCTACTCATGCCACTCATTTGTCAAAACGTGACACTGTTAGTGTGAGTATGACATCAAAAGATTCGTTTCAAACTCAATATAATTTATCTCCCTTGTTATTTATTCATGGCTTTAAATTTATTTCCTTACCGTCTAAAAGTTTTCATTTTATGTATATATATATATATGTATATATATAAAATGAAAATAATCGAAAACCACTTCGCTGCATGAATGAATCGAATTTGGTTTCAGTGTTTTTTGTTTTTATTTATGTTGATTTGTAATTTAAATTCTGTTCACTGAATCTTTTAAAAAACATGCATATGCACGCAGATGTCAATGCGTACTTATATATATATATATTCACCCTACGAGCAATACACCACAATTGCAGCTATCAAGTCAAGAACAATAAATTGTTGTTTGAATAAGAAAATCCAAAGATGCCTGCCAAACGAAACAAACAGATTTTAGCCAAAATAAACGAGACATAACCAAAATAATGTTTATCAAAAAAAAAAATAAAAAAAAAAAAAAAAAAAAAAAAAAAAACTAAATAAATATGTATATATAGATATAGATATATATATATATGTATTTGGGAATTAAGAAGAAGCAACCATACAAAATGAAATTCTCGACATAATCAGAATGAGGGAAAAAGGAATGAATGCAAAAATCTTGCATGTTTGTTTTCGTTTTTCTTCCGAAAAGTATAGAAAATTTAGAATTTATTTTCTATTTATGTTATTCTATGCTTTTTGTTCGGCGTTCTTTGTTCTTTATTCTTTGTTTTTTTCGTTTTTCTTTTTTTTCCACTTCTAAAGAAAATTTTTAGTTTGTCTAGCATTATTTTTTGTTTATCTGCATAAAATTACTGAAGAGAAGTGATATTGATACTAATGTTGATGATGATGACGATGACGATGACGATGACGATGACGATGACGATGACGATGACGATGACGATGACGATGACGATGACGATGATGATAATGATGATGATAGTGATGACGCTAGTGATTATATTTTCTGAATATATCCAAGGCTTTATATTGAAACGTGAACAAATTTAAATATACTCCTATATATATATATATATATATGTGTGAGGTATGTACGTACATGTATGTATATACAGTCACTCATAGTGAAAGAGAGTAACTACAGATTTAACTTGTACGACGAGTAATTCTGTAAAAGTCGGAATTTGAAGATTGCCAAACACAAATCTTTTCTGTTTGAAATCAAAACAATATATATATTGGCACTGGCATTATGGCTGTTTATATATACTGATACATGTCGATGCCGATCATATATATATACACACATAGACAAATATGGGTATATAAAATATATTTAGTAACAAATACATTGAATTATCAATATACATACAAGCGCTGTATCTCACTCGGTTATCCACTCAATCGCAACGACAAATACCGTACAATATATATGTGCGAGAGTATTGAATGAAACGCATATGTTCTCTGTTATATTTCGTTCGCTTTGGTTCGTGCTAAGCTTTGTGAGTTGAAAATTGCCATAATACATATACATTTACAATATATACGTATAGATTTATATGCATGCACACATGCACGTATACACTAATAACATGTCATTCACTTGTCTATGGAACAAGTGTAATACCGTATGTATAACAAACAACAACAATGCTTCAAAAGTGACGAGGCAATGTTTGCTAAAATACGTACTACATCCAGTTCTTTCAAACTGCTTGTAAAAGGGGAATCGAAAGAATGTTTTCATTTTAAAGAGAATTTTTTATTTCATTTTTAATCGTGACGTACTACCAGCTTTATAGGGAATTTAAAAGAGAATCAAGAGAGCTTGGCTTCGAACTTTTGATCCATTAAACGCCTACGCCTCGACGTGTACGTTCTTTGATGGCCAGGGGTGTCGCTTGCTGCGGAAAGCTCTCTTAAAGCCCACCGCGTAAAGTTGCCTTCAAAAGCGACCTGTTAGAATCATTCCCTTGGCATCAGGTTTTCATCGGGAAATTTGGCAAATTCCAAGCAACAGCATAAGCACCTTACCGCAAAAAAAATAAATAAAAGATTCTTGATCTATATGGTAAATATTTGGTCTGATAAAGTCCATGCAATACCTAATATGAAAAATGAAGAGTTTATGTCTCTGCGACAGCACGCCATGAACTTTTTCCTAGACGGAATTCATGCAAATTTAACGTTTACCGCGTTCTTTCATCATAATTTTCTCGGAAAAATGTGTGCTAAAGGTGTGACACCGTCTATAGGGGATTATGCTATTATGATATTAGGACTCATTGCTTAGCTTACATGATTTTGTTCTTCGAGGACCTCATTCTATTTATATAGCATTTAGTATAATTAAAAATTTTTCATTTTCACGCATATGACAAAACAATCAAGACGGCAATTAAATTCCAAGCGGCCAACAGGCCTACAGGCCAACACTCAAACAGATTATGAAAGGATTGAATTCGATTTAAGACGAATATCTGTCGCGACGGATTTACTTATTTAGCTATTTTCATAGGTCTCTTGCTCACCTCCCGTCGCCTTTACGTTTATTTATTCGATGCGGAGCTAATAATAAGATATATTCGATTGTACATAACGCCATACCAGAGAAAAATAAAGCATTTCTAATAAGGATTCAAATGTTAAATTGAATACATCCCTCAATAAGAATTTCATTAATTTGATTATTAATTGTTACTCAAATTGCATTATTAGTATTAGAGTCAGCTGTTGCTATAATCCAGTCTTATGTATTTGCTGTTCTTAGAACTTTATACTCTAGTGAAGTAAATTAATGAGGTGTTTATTTTACTATACTACAAGCCTATGAATATATGGAAGCCCCCTTTACAATTGCAGATTCTGTTTATGGGTCTACTTTTTTTATAGCAACAGGATTTCATGGAATCCATGTATTAATTGGAACCAAACCTCTGTGTGTGTGTGTGAGTATACATACACATTTGCACATTTGCAAGACCAATAAGTGAAGTGTGTGTGAATTAACTGACACCTTGAGAATATCCGAAGACAATGCATGCGCACATTTCTAGGAGAAAGCTTTGTTCGAAATGGATGTCGCTTTTTCCTAGTTGTGACAACAAGACTTTTTTTAATGACTTTGGAACGCTGTTTGACAATATTTGGGCGAAATAAATAGCATTTTTTCCATGTAATATGTGACAATAGATGAAACATGGATTCAACATTCATACAAACCAGAATAAAATTCAGAATAAAAATCAGCTGAGTAGACCACTAAAATAACTGCAACTCATAAACGAATTGTCAGAGAGATATGAAATATGAAAGTGATAGTACTACCCAGAAATTACCGGAATCTGTCATCAGTATTATCATATATTTATCAGATCGGAGTCTTATTGAATCATATCATACATGCGTGCACGGAGATCAGCGCTCAGTATGCGCTCAGTTGTAAATATCCAATATTTAGATTTTTCTTCTAAAATAGATTATTCCTTGCACAAGGACGTTAGAGCAATCAGAGTTTACATACGAGTTTTATTAGTGGCTATCAAAAAAAAAATAAAAAATAAAAAAAAAATTATAAATTCACGCTGACAGCTTTGACCACTCGTCAACCAAACATTAGCTTTTGCAGGAAAATGAAGATTAGGGCAGCAAGACGAAATTTATTGCAGATATTTTTATTTATTCGTGTCAACTTGACACTTCAACACAGCAGATGGCCTTCAACTACGCTTGGAACAAAAAAAAATTGGGATTTTAAATATGTGCACACATTTGTATCTCCCATTCATTCATACAGTTATATTTATTATTTATTTAAAAGAAATAAATGAAAGCATTCTGGAAGTGCATGGTTTATGGTATAATTTAATTATCTCTGCTTCTGTATGTGTAAAGCAAAAATATTTACGACCGCAAACTGCGTAGCAAACGCAGCCAACGTAGCCGATGAAGGCAAAGTCAAGAATATAAGTAAAACCAAAAGGTCTGGTGAAACATAACATACAAGATGTAATAAATAAATGTTTTTCTTAACATATTTTTAGTTGCTTGTAAATACATCTTTGTTCGGTGAGAATGACGAGTTTGCCTGTACACAGATAGGTTAGCCATACACAGATAGGTTAGCCTACTCTAACCTCCAAGTGATTTTTTAGCTTTTTTATTGATTATCGTAGGGCTTAGGGATTAGGGATGAAAACGGAATGCTTTAAAAGCAAATAATTATGATTTTGCGATGCGCTTTTAATGCACAAAATTATAAATGTTACTGCTTGCGAACTTTTGACCCGAATCGCATAAATGAAAAGACCTGCCACGCCACTTAAGGATCGCTTGACTGCTTAAGTTTAAGATAATCTCTCACGCATAAATGAATGCAAGTTCTTATACACCCACTTCCAAACCAGGAGAGAAATAGAGTTAAGAATGTTTTCCTCTCATTCTTGTGCTTTTTTTGTTCGCTGCAATAATCTTGAATTTAAATCATATGTGGGTTTAAAAAACAAGAAGATAAAGTTTTGTAAAAATTCTTAAAGAAATATTTTTAACTTAAGTTTAAGTTTTTTTTCTTCGATTAAACAACATTTTTTTTCCTTTCTCCTATTGTTTTCCTTACAGTTGTCAACACGGTTTGCTTGGTGGCGAACGGCAACCATCATCAACCTCATCACTAGCAAAGGTTAAGAGTTGGCATTCAATCTGAGACTTCAGATCAGAAAAGCATAACTTAGAACAAAGTTACGACGCATTTTACAAGGGTGCTAGAGCGACACTATAACATAGACTTAAACAACATCAACTTAACCCATTTCGTATATCACATAATCATTTCATTCAACCGAATATATGCACACAAACACAATGAGAAATACAACGAAACGAAAATCTGTGGCAAGCGACCAAATGAAAAAAGAAACATTTAAAACCACAACAAGAGCAGTTACAAAGACAGCGGCAGCAATCGCCTCAACAGCCATAACAGTTGAGCAGAACGAAGACCTGTTACAGCAACGTTTGTTGCCGTTACGCTCGTTAACGTTGTCATCTGCAACATGTCATGTTGACGATGTACACAACAGCCAAGTACAAAAACACCAAAAGCAGCAACACTATCAGCGAAATCATCAGCATAAGCTTCATGAAAAGCCACAAGTTACAAAATTGTCAGGCCACACAACGTTACAGCAGCTACCGAGAAGACAACTCAAAGCCGTTGCAATAGTCATGTGCTTGTATATGTTTTCCGGGCTTGTGTCGCTAGCAAATGGTTTGGCAAATTGTCCGAATAGCTGTCAGTGCGATGATGATATCCTGGTGGTTAAGTGCGGCGAGGGCACCTTAGATGTATTGCCCATCGCCCTGAATCCTTCCATACAACGGTTGATAATTAAAAATAATAAAATCAAAACCATCGATTCACCCATACAATTCTACGCAGAGCTGACATTCCTCGATTTGTCCTACAACGATTTGGTGACTATACATCAACGCACATTTGCCTATCAGCGTAAGTTGCAAGAATTGCATTTGAATCACAATAAAATTGGACAAATCACGAGTAAAACCTTTATCGGGTTGTCGGCGCTTAGTGTTTTGAATCTGCGCGGCAATTTGTTAGCTGAACTAGAAGATACAACATTTTCCCCTTTGGGCAAATTGGAAGAGCTAAACTTAGGGCAAAATCGTATTAGTCGAATAAGCGCGAAAGCGCTTGAAGGTTTAATAAATTTGAAGGTCTTATATCTCGATGATAACACTTTAACCTCCGTGCCCGCTTCCGAGTGTTTTCGCTCCATACCAAACTTAGCTGAATTGTATTTGGGTACCAATTCTTTCATGACAATTCCAGCGGAGGCTTTTAGCGAATTAAAAGGTTTGACACGTTTGGATTTAAAAGGAGCTGGTCTCCATAATATCTCGGCCGAAGCTATGAGGGGTCTGGAAGGTGTACGCTATCTCGATTTATCTGACAACCGCTTACAGCACATACCTCAAGCAGCTTTAGCTCGTTTAGAGCGACTAGAGGATCTCTCCTTAGGACAAAATGATTTCTCAGTTATTTCCAGTGGGGCATTTTTAGGTTTAAAGAATCTGAAGCGCTTAGAAATAACTGGCGCCCAAAGATTAAGGCGCGTGGAAAATTCAGCGTTCACAACGAACAGCAACTTGGAGTATCTCAACCTATCAACCAACAAAATGTTAAGTGAAATACAGGAAAACGCTTTCACCGGATTACCCCATTTAAAGCATATTATATTAAAAGGTAACCAATTGCCAACCTTGGCTGAGGGCTTTTTCTCTTGGTCAGATTTGCATACTTTGGATCTTTCTGATAATCCTTTGATATGCGATTGCCAGTTGTTGTGGTTACGTTCCTTATTATTTGCTAAAAATGGAACCAATGAACAAATACTAGGTGTTGTATGTTCTGCTCCCGCTTCTTTAAAAGGTGAACCATTAAATGCCGTTACGTCGTCTATGTTAGGATGCTCTCATGCCGATGCAAAGCAACAATTTTTTCTCGGTATATTATTGGTAGTAAGCGCAGCCGCAATAACTATTTTGGCTTTGGTTATATACACGTGCCGAAGAAAAATCCGTGAATTGCTTAAAGGGGATTGGGGCAACCCTGCCTTGGGGCGTAAGGAAAGAGAATATCAGAAAACATTCTCAGATGAAGACTACATGACGCGGCAACCACAAATGCCCTGCCCTTTGACAGCCAATGTTCCCTACGCTACTTCTAGCAGCGGCTATGGTCAGCAGGCCTTACAGTATATGGGCTCTCGCCCTATACCTGTAACTGAGCTATAGCTAGAAGCACCACCCCCGCCTCTGCATCGAGGTCGGGGAGCAGTCAACAGCAGCACATTGCAACAATTGCAGGTAGCGAACGGCTGCGGTCCTGTACCCGACAATCAATCGCCCTTTATGCAACTGGAACAGATACAAGTGATGAGCAACAACTCTCATTGTTTAACTGCCGCTTCCTCCAGTTACTTTTCACAACAAGATATGCGAAAATCTTTGCAGGGAAAATCACATACCATGTCCTCTTTGCCGCGCCATGCTGGTAATCGTAACCATCATCAACAACAAGAAAGCTCTTTGACGCACAATCACGTTTACACACAGCCTTTGAACCCTTGTAGTGGTTTGATACCCAACAGCCACTACAACAGTTGTAAAGCTAATACTACTGAGCGCCATGTACGTTTAACTCAGGATCATTTCAATCATAACAATACGACACTTCACCACAAATATAACAACAACAAACAGGGTAGCGGGGGTGGTGGTAGTGGTGGTGGTGGTGGTGGTGGTGGTGGTGGTGCTTTGAGTATAAATCACACACACACTCTCGATGCAAATTATTTGCATCGCAATGACTCCCATTATTCTCTGCCAGTGGACCATAATTTAAGTAATTGTTACACTAGTCCTCCGTCCACGCCTACACCCACCCCACCGCCGCCAGCCTTGCCAATGCGTAATGGTATTTGCAGTACAACAGGACGACATACTTCTTCTTCTAGCAACAATAATAACGACAACAATAGTAATAATATAAACAATATGGCAACATTAATACGCGATAACAACAGCAATAGCTTACGACATCAATATCACTGATATCCGCTGCAAAAATATCGAGAGCATGGCACTAAAAAGGGAAGTTTTGGGGCCAATGCGGTATTCAAAGAACTTTCGGTCTTTGACAATTTTGAATTGATTGAAATGAGTGCAATATTACATTAAAAGTTAATGAAAAAGAGTAAGAAGAAGAAGAAGAAGAAGAAGAAAACGACGAGAAAACCTTTATTTTTTTTTTCTTCTTTTGATACTTTCTACTTCCTAGGAAAGTGTAATAATAATAAGAAGACTTAAATAAATCTGATAAACTCGGTTGGAAATTCATCTTTGCCTCGTTCGTAAGAGATTAAAAACAATGGGCAACAATTTATATCTGGAATCAAATACTTGGAATCTCTAATTCATTTAAATTGCTTTAAAAGCGTCTTTTGCGACCGCAACATTTCAATCAATTCAATAAAGTGTCGAGTCTTCGGAGCTGGAGATGGGGTGGTGTTATGTCATTTGTTTAGTTGCATAAAATCTTGCCATTGAACTACAAACTCTGTTGTTCGTTGTTGAATTATTTTGTAATAAATCAGAAAAACTGTATATGCATAAGAATTCAGAAAAAATGTATAAGTATTACATAAAATGAATCCGAAGAATTAATTTAAATTGTATAAGATATGGAAAACATTTATAATAAAAATCTTGCAAAGAAACTCTAGTGATTTAAACAAGAAAATTATTTTGATGTTAAATATATTGTAAAAAAAGAAAAAAAAAAAGAAAAAAAAAGAAAAATGTAAATAGATATATTTAAAAATAAAAAATTCATTAATTCTGTTGGGAGTACATGTTTTTTGGGGGGCGGGGCAAAAAAAAAGAAACAACAGAAGACCGAAAACAAAGTAAATTTACAAAATATTTTCCAAACTTAAAATCGTTTTTTCAATTAAATAAATTTAAGTTTTCCTTTCACATGTATTTCTCCATAAACTTGTTTTTTTTTTTTTTTTTTTTTTTTTTTTTTAATGGGTTTTCATAATATTATATTTTTTTTTTAGTAAAAATCGCTTTCCGCAGAAAGAAATTCGGAATTGAATGTTCGGAGTTATTTTAT
>KK502466.1:85655-155804 GCA_000688735.1 Glossina austeni | reverse complement strand
ACTTCTACCGCAACCTCCATACTCTGCAGACCTAGCACCGTCGGACTACCATCTGTTCAGGTCACTGGGCGCATTCGTTACGAAATAAAAATTTTAATTTCTTGTCCGATGTCCAAACGCACCTTGAGTTATATTTTAAGTCACTCCCACCCCACTTTTTGAAGAGGGGGGTGTTGAACTTTTGCAGGAACGATGACAACAAGTCATCGCAAACGACGGTGATTACATAAACGATTAAAGAATAAAAATGTCATTTCAAAAAAACATTTTGTCTATAAATGCGAAATAATTGATTAGTTATGGGTCCCCCTAATATTTTAATTATATTTTCATAAATGTTCATATCCCTGCCAAAGATTGAAATTCGTGTACATTGCTCTCAGATGATTAAAGGCCATGATTTCCGTTTGCCGTTTTGAATGGGTCGGTGAAAATATGCTTTACGGAGCCGTACTTTTAGCGATACTCTTTTCGAAAAGTGTTGTAAACATTGTTAAGCACAGATTTGCACCTGCCATGAGCGTGTTTCAACTAGTAATGCAAGAAGTTGACAAGTTTGAATTTTTGATCCTAACGACATGCAGGCACACAGATATGTGGATAAATGGGCACAAATACGCGGCTAAATACCGTAATGGACGCATGAGTGATCAATGAACAAATCGAGTATACTTCTATTCAGCGGCGGGCGTAAAGAGAGAAAGAAGTAACTGCACATCTGCTAAGCATACGTTGTTCTAAGGGAGTTCCTTACAATTACAATTTTAGTTAAAACAATAGGCCAATAATATATTCACCCCGCAATACACGCTGCACACACACACATGTTTCCCGCACTCGCTTATATGTTGTGACCCTATTTAATTAGTTTATAAGAAGCAGAAGCTATCTATATATCTTTTGACTGGTAGCTGGTGGCGAGAAACATTTAAATAAATCCTGCTATATATGTATGTGTTTCTTTTTTTTTTTTGGTGAAGTTTTGGTGACGCATAATGTGCACGAATGTCATGTGCGTCCACCAGTGGAAGCGTATCGCACTAGCTTAGTCAGTCACTTACACGCTGACCATAGTAAATTATATATGTAAAGTCTGCAAAAACATACGGACATAGTTACGGGTTAGTTGTACATAAACTCTATCTTTCGTGCACACATGAACACGCGTTCGTTTTTAAAAGTACCTCAACGTTGGTTACGAGTTGTGGCGATAAAGTTTACGCTTTCTATGCTGCCACTGCTGTGTTTTTTTTTTTTTGAATGCATTTTTAGGTGAAAGAGGAAAAAAACCTCCAAAACACTTTGTTACTGAACAACGACAAAAACCGAGAAATTATACATTTTAACAAATGTACTCTGTCTGATTTTATATATTGTGCCTACGGCTGTGCTGTGTATTTATACCTTACGCTCATTCGCATACTTCCATATATTTGCTTTTTTTGCTTTTTTGTACAACGGTTTTGGTCAGTGCGCGCGTTACATCGCGTTTTTTTTCTTTTTCTTTTTCTTTTTTTTTGTCTTTTTTCAGTTTTTTAAGACTACTACGGTTATTATCTTTTTTGCGAGTAAATGTAACGAGCTTGTGCACGAACATACATTCAATTATCGTTACTTCATGTAAAACTCTCGCTGAAACATGCAAATTCCCCGTTAAGTGTTTTAATAATACAGTCGAGCAACAATAGCAGACCTATCCCTGATGCTTCATGTTTTTCGTTATTTATTTTCTTATGGAAAAAAAAAAAATTAAAATAGATAATGGCGGACAAAGGGTGAATTTTTCAAAATTAATGCTTGTTAAGAAAATATTTTAAAGGGTACACGAATGCATTTCTGTTTTGCATTTTATTTGCGTTAATATTGATTCCGTCAGCTCGGTTATAAACAACAATAAATTTTTACATTTTATTAGTTTGAAATATTTATAACAGAGAGTTAGTTGAATAATAAAAATCCTTTGCTTATTTAAGCGTTACAAGCAGTCTTTTATACATCAACAATTACTTTCCAATTGAGATGATGCCGCTTGCCTCGTTCGTTTCTTCTGCAAAGTGTTACCTGCTCCACACGTCACGATAGCTCCGAATAAATTTCGCAATCTTGGACAGATGGACAAAAAGAGGCTCAGATCGATTCAAAAAGTGATTGTGGATCGATCGATGTCCAGGTGTTACATACACGCCCGTACAAACTTAATACAACCTTGTATCATAGGTGATGCAAGATATCAATAAGGGATTTGTTAAGATGAGAAAACAAGTGATACAAGTGATATCATTCGAGGAGGTTATTACAACTATTTACTTTTTAGGGTTCAATATTAACTTAACGTAAAATGGAAAACAAATTTATTTTTTTTTTGGAAATGCGATACGAAACAATCAAAAAATTTAAGTTGAACATGCAAATGAGCCTTAAAAGGTCATCGTCTGCGGATTAAGCTTAATAAGAACGAATATACCCACAAGCACACGGTACAGTGACCACGGCCACCAACTATAATTGCGTGATGCACAACGTAACACAACCTTATGTTCGTAACGACATCCAACAAATTAAGTTCTATGCTAAGAAGAAAAGAACATAAGGAATAGCTGGCTTAGCTCAGCCGCTGACTCCAAATAAATGAGAGGATAATTGCGACTAAGGGATTGCGACTGGGTTTTAGTTCAGCCACTATCCCTTAATAACTGGCTAACGGATAGGCATCATAGTGTTGACTGAATGCAGATGTGCGGACTAATGCTGTAATCGGATGGTTCATCGCGTTGGCAAACGCGAAACAATAAATGGAGTCGAAAAATAAAACGCGGGAAAAGCGAATCAAGATTATTGGAAATGATCAGCATATCGCTGTGCTGTGCTTTTTTCCTCCTTATCGCATCAAATAATAAAAATAATCCGTCTGTTGTCGACCGTCTGTTTGTAAAGAAAAATAAACATAAGATTCAAACAAGAAAGGACTTAGAATAGCCTTGAATTATCTTTCGGCGCGAGCGCCCTTTAGGAGATGAAAAGCGCTAACTGCTATGGCAATCAATCGCGATTTTGGCGGGAAAAAATTAAATAATTACTTTATTTTTTTTTGTTTGGTACAACGTCAAGGAAATCGAAGATTTAGTGCTCGAAAACCATCGATTGGCAATGCTGAGCGTATTTCATTTGGATCAACACAAGCTTTTTTATAAGACATTTCAGTGAAACAATGATTGCTGACTACCAGAAGGACATTCACCTGATTTAGAACCATCCGACTTCTGACTCTTCAGCAAACTCATAAGATCGCTATGCAGGCACCGCTTCCGCTTGATTGATGAGATAAAAGTCGAATCGAAGAACGTATTTAAGATGTTTCCGGAAAGAGACTTCCGTTGCTGTTTTCGAGGATTGGAAGAAATGTTAGCATAAGTGCATCGTGTTGGACGAGAAGTCGATGAAATTGATTTGAGAGAATAAATAAAGATTTTTCTTTTTTTTAGACAAATTCATCTTAAGCTTTAAACACAGCGATGTGTGTTTCATAGTATGATTTTGCCTACACTTAGATTGCCTGATGATTGGTTGAAATGCCGTAAGCATCACAAATTCTTACATATATTCTACGTACAGTTATATCGACATAGGTTTAGCATTGATGCAGGAATAACGGTCATGGCAACATCATTGAGAGTGCACTCGTTTCGAGGAATCGCAACTTTTTTACAACCGGTGCTCTGAATGCATTCTTTTGTGCACAATGTTTTGCGTGATACGGGGGAGAGGGAATTGTGAACAGAGTTTAGCAATGACTCTTGACAATAATAGCCTTTTTAATATCACACACGATAAGTAAAGGATTTCGAGCTATTCGTACTTCTTTTGATAATTTGTTGAGAGGTTGTCTTTAATTTCCTCTCGCGTTTCCCATTTCTAAGATAAGAAATGAGAATCAAAAAACTTCGAAGACATTGAATTGCAGCATAAATAAGACGAAATCTGAACTCAAACTCTGAAGGAACTTTTGGACAGCTTTGCACGCAATAAATCAACAGTTTCTAAATGTTTACATGCGATGGGAGTGATCCAAAAGGGAAAATGGCCACCATACGAATGGACAAAAAAGGGCCAATTGGAACCGTTTCAACATCGCGGTTTCATTGCTTGTGAGGCAAAAAAAGGAGCATGTTCTGCGGCCTATTGTGACTGGTGGTGAATAGTGGGTGTACTACGACAATCCAGAGCGCAAAAACTTAATCCGGGAAAGTGATCCATATTGACGCCAAAGCGGAATATTCATTGCTACAATGTCTTGCTGTGCGTATGGCTGGATCAGTAAAGTATTACGAGCTGCTAAAACCGAATGAAACTGTTACTGCACATGTCTACCGACCAACCGAACCAACCGAACAAACAGAAGGATGTGTTCTTGCAAAAAAAACCAGCAACAGCGGTTAACAGACGTAGTCATCCTCTTGCATGACGACGTTCGACCATACATTGCAAGAGTTGTCGATGATACACTGTTTCAGATTGAAAAGGAATTTCCGCCGTACCCAGCGCACTCATCAGACGTAGCGCCTTCCGACTACCACTAGTTCAGATCGATGCAGCATGGCTCCGCTGGCACTCTGTTTCGAATTGCGAAAATGGGTCGATGATTGGATCGCTCCCAAATCAATGTCGTTCTTCCGACACGTTCCGAAAAGTTGTAAAAAATGATGGAAAATATTTTAATTATTATTACACGTTGTACCAATTTTTCTCAATAAGTGCCTCTTTTAAGGGAAAAAAAATGATCACAATACATGCAAGCACTTAATATAAAAATAATGAAAATGAAAGCGCAAGCAATGATATGCCTGCCAACTGGCAGCATTCTTAGAAACAAAAGTCCGTAATAGTCTTCTAATTTGAATTTTTGAATAAAATGTTCGGCCATCTTGTCATTTCAGTGTCTCTGGTAATCACATATAAGTAAATACATGTGTTTTTGTCATCAAGATTGTGAATAGTGTACACTCTGCAGCGGCCAAGAGAACACAAAAGCTTTAGACGTTTAAGTCACGTCTAGAGAGCTAGCGTGGGCACTAAATCGTCACAGCAATTAAATAAAGCGAACGATGTGTTGTTGAAAAAAGACCAACAATAGCGGCTAACGGACGCAAAGTCATCCTTTTGCTTGGCGCAAAGATTTTTAAAAGCCTTTGAATTTCTCTCTGCGGCGGCAGGGATTGCGGTAAGGAACTAATAAAATTTCCTTATAATAGCGAACAAATCGAGTCAATATCTGAGTTGATGTCTTCACGTGCCCTCTTAAATTCATAAAGAATTAAATTCCGTCATGGGAATGTTTATCTAATAGAAGAGATGAATGGGATTCATCAGAATTACAATGTAACTAAAACACCGTTATGTGTAATCATTTATAAATAAAAAGTTTTTTTTTTTTGTATAAGCAGAGAAAGCAATAAACAGCCAAACAGCTTAAAACATAAAATAAATCATGAGTTCAAAATGAATTGAGGACGAAACTGCACAACGTAAGAAATAAATTTGTTTGAAATTTTTTTGAAAATTTGTTCTTATCTAAGGAAAATGTAATTAGTATTGGATTCTAACTTAATTCTCATGTTTACCATGTTTTCCACATCTAGTATTGTGGACGTATAAGCTAAACATTTGATAAAAACTAACATTTGCATATGAATCGATACCCATTAAGTTGAAGCTTTCCTTTTATTTAATATTAATACGTGCAAGCAACTGTCGTAAATCTAGTTATGTTTTTTAATTTCGCACATATACCGTACATATGTGGCTCTGTTCACTATAACGGCAAAGGAATTCTATTCAATTTTGCACTCTCTTCATCACGCCTACAGTAACGGATAAAAGTTATTAATTTCTTTTCGCTCTAAGCCAATTGAGCTAAATTAAAAGTTTCAGATAACATTTTTGTATTTATTATTAAATGTTTGCAGAAACGAAAATCGCATCGACCACAGTCGACTGCACGAAAGAAGAGAAAGCAATTTGCAACTGCTGCTGCTGCTGCTGCTGCATGGCGTTAGCGTGTGTGCTTTCCTTTTGTCATTTCGTATAAAATATGAATTCACATCGAAATCCTAATTGAAGGATGCCAACGCGTTGCTGACTGTGGTTCCATAGATGACTGCTTGTTTATTAAGATCGCGATAATAGCAAACAGCACGAAACCTTTAGTAAAATTAATGATCGTGGGGCGGTAACTTTCACGGAATCTTGTGAACTATATATATATATAACTTTCCTGATCAGCATCAAATTTTGAAACAATGTTAACACAAACACGTCCGTCTGTTTGTCTGTGTAATATCTATGTGTGAAGTCTTTGGTTAATCTTTGCCTGATTGCACAAATGGAAAAAAGAGTCTCACGTCTCCCAAAGCAAAATTGGAGATCGAATGGAATTGCACATCGATTAGTATAACAAGTGAATGAAGTCGGTGAAAGGACATGCCCATAATATATAAATATAAACATAACACATACTGAGAACTCTCTTGCTTTCTGAATTTTTCGCTTGTCGTGTAGTCATTCATAACCTGTACAATATGTACTCTGTAGATAATCCTACGGTACGCATATAAAATTTTGGATAAAAACTTTGCCAAGCCCCCTCACTATTATATGTCATAAAAATTGCATTTTTTTTTTTTCGTTTTTATTTTTCATTTTTATCCATTTCTTTAAGGTAAACGCGGGATGAGAGGATTCGGCCACAGCCAATGTAATTTCCTTAATTGTTTTTTTCGTAAGACAAATAATCCTTTCAATTATAGTCGTGTAGGGGATTTTTTTTTGTTTTTGTTTTCTTTTTTTGCATATTTTCGTTTTGATGTTCATTTTTATATTTTGAACTTTTCATAGAATTCATTAAAAAAATTTCGCTTTATACATTTTATCAGTTGAACATTTCTATTATACGAATGTCTCTGTTTTTCTTTTATTCTTTATTGCGTGGTTGTGTAATTTGGATGAAAAATAACATAATTTCACGATTAATTCTCGAAATGTAAAGGAGTTTTGTACACTTTCGGTTTTTACTTTCGGTTTTAGCAATTCATGCTAACAACCTTTTATCCCTTTTAAGTGTAGTAACCCCATAAACATAAATCTTATTACACTTTAATTGAATTCCTTGACGTTGCTGTTTATATTTTTTCCTTTCATCTGCAACAAATATAGTAAATAAAAGTATTGCAACCTGCGAATTCCTTTGCAACACCCTTTTCGAGGACACTATTCACAGTCTGCGTAACTTTGATTATTTCGAGTTCATCGCTTCAAATTCTATTCACTGTAATATAATTGTGTGTGTGTGTGTGTGTGTGTGTGTGTGTGTGTGTGTGTGGAGGCCAAATATAAAAGAAATAATAAAAGAAAATAAATTCATTTGCACTTAAGTCCTCCCCATCTTCAGAAAATGCACATTCGTAGAATTATTTTTACATTCCTTCCTTATCGAAACGAAATACTCGAAGAATACATTTGTGGTCGACATTTTCTTATTTTTTTTTTTTTTTTAATAATTTTCGCGATTTGTATAAGGATTATAAGCGAGCGCTCGATAATACATATAGCGCGGAATCCACACGCAAATTGTAGTAAAGCCGGTAGGAATAGAAATGGAAGTTAAAACTACAGTCAAATCGACTCATTAAAGTGAAAGTAATAGTATTTTGATCCTCATTATGCGTTTTTTTTTTTTAACTCATCCCGGCGAATAAATTGATTTTGTCGACGTTGTACATATTCAAACACGGGAAACGTAACTCTAAATGGCTAAAATCATAGAAAATGTATTGACATCTAATTGTAAATAAAAAATAGCAACAAAGAAACAAAAACAACAAATTTAAATATAAGGAACGTATGTATGTATGTGCACAAAATGTAAAACTCTTGCACTCTTGCGCACATTAATATACAGTCGTAAGGGCCATGGCAAGTGTAACACATATACAAACTTGGATATAAACATCATCGCTTCACGTTTACGAAATTCTATAGAAATTCACATAAACGAAGAGAAATAAAAAGAGTGGAAGGCAACATTAGCACACCTGTGTAAAAAATCCTCACAAATCTTGCGTCAATGAAAGAGTTAACCTTAAGAGGCAGCTTCTCATGAGCAAATTCAAACTCGTCTTTTTTCTCGATATCGAATGAATTTTATTCAACTAAGTGCGCGTCAACTGCATGCTGCTGATTTCGGTACAGACATATTTTCATCACAAACTTTATGAATTTTTACACAAGTCTATGAAACGTAATCAACTTCGGTTCACGCGAAATTTTATGATGATGTAACTTTTTTCACTTACTTGTTCACACACAGTGCGTCCCATTAATATTGGCTTTATTCGCTCCATAAAGATTAAAAGCTTGTTAAGTCCAAACATAAAAATTTTTTTTTGCTTAATTTGTACTACTAGGGAATAAATACATCATTAATATTGGGTTTTTTTTTTTTTAATAAAAGGAATTATACGAAGATAAAAAAGAGCATATTATTAGAAAATAATGTTTGGTGGGGTATTCTTTTTGTTTAATAACTTCATTTGTAATCGTTTTGACATATTTTGCATAATTCTCCGTGTGTGGCAAACCGTGTGGTATTTTAGTCCATTCCTTTTATAGTTTGCTTTTCAAGTCTTGGATCGAAGGAATTGAGTGTTTTCGTATACGGACGTCCAAACCATCCCACATGAGGAGGTTAATGTCTAATGATTGGGCAAGGGGGTGAAGCACTTTGGGATTATTATATAAAAGTCATTCTTGAATAAATCCGAACTTATCCTTGAGGTCATTATCTAGGTAGAAATTAAATGTTTCCAAAATATCAAGTTTGTCCGCACGTCCTTTCAAACTTTCCTTCAATATCCTTAAATAATCTTTGGCCCGCAGCATAGCAAACTATGACATGAGCATTGCTTTGCTCGCTATAAGCTATTGGTACAAGAACGCAATAGTAGCTCAATTCTAATTCTATGTGGCTTAACGACGATGACTAGAGGTTGATAAGAAATCAAAAAAAAATTTATATATATAAATATTCTTTAAAGAATCGTTGCAAAATTTTTTGAATATCAATAATCATCCAATAATTCGCAGTGAATGCTTATCACTAATAATGCCAGCCCTGAATGAGTGCAGTTTTTATATGCTCACCGAGAGATATGTACCGTACGACCTACGAATAAGTATTTACATATATGTACATATGTTTATGCAAATTATGTGTATGTCTAAATATGTCTGAGACTATGTCAATAAAACTTATTGCCATACTTAAGAGTGTAATTTTTTATCATATTTGCTGAGTAGAGTATTTATGAATGGGATACAAAAAAATACGTTGGCGATTGTGCGTATATATATATACATATATATATATATATATATATATATATATTCATCCATTCATCCATTCATCCATTCATCTCTTTTTCTTTATGTGGAGAACAAGAAAATAAATAAATAAATAAAGTGAACGCTTTATGACTTTGGCCTCTGTTGGAAAAAATTCATGAAATCGTGAAATCGGTCAGTTTCCAAGGCTAAGCACGACTATCATTTACACCATTTTAAAGGCAATACTGATGTTAAAACATAAATGTTCTCTCTTATTACTGAGTTTTAAATGCAATTCTCAGAATTACCTATTGACCGATCTAATATTACCCGTTGAGTAAATGAGAAAAATTTAAACGTAGAGAGAGGTCGCTAAGAATTTACTTTTTTTTTTTTATTTCCTTAACAGATACTTTGGATATTCATTGCTTAAGGGAAATTTTTCTTTGGCAATTTTAACCTCTTTCTTGAAGCGTTCAGAAAAAACCACGTAGGGCAAGTCTTGGCCTACCCCATGCATGCCCATGCTTGCGAAGTCTTGGTCTAAGACCTTACCTGTTGATATCGAATCTCTCTTATATATTCCGATTCATTACGGTGAGCACGGAATCTGACGATTATAAAATGGTGCCCCGGTTACGTGTAAAATTTTGTAGTTTTATGATAAGGTCCACAAGTTTGGAAGAGGATGGCAGAATACTAATAGCTCTTAAGTTATCCAAAGCAAAAGAATTTCCATGTTCTTGTATAGGTCTGATTTCGATTATCTGCCCATCTTGGGGAAATTGTGAGCTAATAAGTATAGTGTTTACGAAATGTAGTAGATGATGGGAGACAACTGGAAGTTTAAGTTTAATTACCTTAATAGAGACCATTGCGCGCTACAATGGAGGATTTAATTAAATTAAACGCTTTTCAGAGATCCATTTCATTAAAGCAATTGGCAAAAGAGAAAGAGCCTGACGCATCGGAAAATTGAGAGACACCCGGATAGATATGTGGGGCTGGAAGATGACTTTGTAATTATAAGGTAGTTATTAACTTTATTGATGTCCAGGCTGCATGCAGTTGGCAGTAACGCCTCTTTTCTTCAATATCTTCCACATATTTTTACAGTTCGCATTGGAGAACATTTTAAAATAGAATTCTCTTTTTTTCGGAACGTGCGGTTCTGTAGCCTGCAACATGTCTGCCAGGTATCGTTATTGCCACGTGGAGTATAGTGTTGATATGTTATGTCTCTAAGGGTGTGTCAGCGTACGTAATTTGCCGAAAATAATTCCATTAGAAGGTCCAGTTAATTATTTACACAGTTGTTTGAATATAAAAGGGACAAGTGAAGCGCACTCAAGTGCTTAGTAATGGCACTTACATACGCTCTGCTATAATTGGTGAGAAAGTTAATTGGTTGGATGTAATCCAGTCTAATAGAGATGTCCAGAGAAATTACGAAATGCTAAGATTGCTTAACTCGAATTAGCAGGAGTTACATTGTCACTCGTTAAAAACTAACCTATAGAGCAAGTAAATCGACGTTGAGAACCGAAGCTTTTTTTCGATCCAATTTGCACTTTTATCCATTAACGACTTTTTTTCTCTTTCTCTTTCTTTTTTGTTTTCAATTTTCATCAGTTACACGGTATGCCGGAAATTGAACTTACTTCGGAAAGATGGGTTCGGTGTTGGGTTTTTTTATAGTTTTCCAAGGATATATGTTTTGTTTTTCACTTTTCCTTATTTAAATGCATGCTAAACACAACTTTCTCGAATATTATTATTTTATTAATTTTTCTCCTATCTCAAGAAGATGATAAGTAGAACACGTTTTTTTTTAAAGCTATTGCTGTGTTCTTCCATCACGCCTTTAGATACGGAATACTTTGTTGATATATCTGTCCGGTAGAGCTTAGAGTAAAGTGCACGATGCCGTAACCTTTAACTATCCATTGAGATTATGTTATAAGATCCACTACTGAGCGTCTTTAAGCGTTTAATCTCCTATGCATAATTGCCTAAAAGTAGAATTCATTTCCATTTCCACTCCTATCATCTTTTATTTTTTATATCCAATCAATTCAATATCTAATTGCATCGTTTGTCAACATATTCGTTCGGCAAATGGGTGGACGACGACGGGAAGAAAACCGTGCTGCAATCTGTTAATAGCGAGTAATTACAAACTATTTAAAGTGCAAAATTGTCCTCAGTACCCCAATTTGGTTCACATAAATGTCTGTTTATAAAAAGTATGGATCAGTGCAACAATTAGCGCAATAAAATGCTTTACTTTGCATTTACAAAACAAACAGAAATTTTGTACGGTACGATAATGTGTGTTTGTAGATGATTTTATTGGCAACAAACATTACATGCCCAAGCACAAGCACTTACAAGTCATTAAGCGGTTCATTGAGTGCTGATTGAAACATGGTGTGTGTGGTTTACAGAAAGACTCCTATTTGTTATCGTTATCATACTATGTTTTTTCTTAGTGTTGGCTCTTACGCAACAGCGTTTGAATGGATGATACGGATGTTGCGTTGACCAAGAAAGCAGCAAAGAGAATTTTGCAAGCTGTGTGCCAGACAATGAAATCAACCAAAAATCAATTTCATTCAAAACATTATTTAACGACAACGACCAACTAAATAAAGTGATTTTTCATGCAATTGTGTATAATGAATACGCTGTTAACTTCGAACAGAAAAATTAAGTACTTACTCTAATTAAAAGAAAAAAAACAAAAAAAAAAAAATACGGGGTCGAAGCTTTTCCCTACTATCTCCAACTTGAAAGAGAAAAGAAAAACCCTTTAGAGTATGAAAAAAATTAAATTTTGAGCCTTTTTTTATTTGATTTTTTTGCAAGTACCGTAGGGTTTCCTACCCATGTGAAAAGTTTCGTCTTTGTCTGTGTTTTAGTATAGCCGAAAAACACCATTTTTTTATTTTTTTTATTTATATTGTACTGTGGGCAAATCCCTTGACCCTTGATGTAGGCCCTTTCCAATACTAATGTGTTTACAACAATTACAAATCTTTGCGACCGGGTGTGTGGTTGACAAACATATCCCCAAAGATGGACAAGTGGACGGACGGAAGGATAGTTATGTGTAAATCGATTTAGAATTGAATGAACTCATTAAGATTATTTATTCTTCATAGGGTCTTCGAAGTTTCGATTTATGTGGATGCAAACATTTCGATAAAGTGAATATACTCTCGCCCTTTAGTAGTTAGTTAGTACAAAAAAAAAAAAAAAAAAAAAAAAAAAAAAAAAAAAAAAAAAAACGAGGGAAAGACAACTAACAAGCAACAAAATAAATAAACAAAGAATACCATATGTTGCATTAGTTCGCGAAGCCGTTCCTTCTAATTGATTGACAATCTCACCATAAAACGGAAATTGTGATTTAATAGCCGCAATTCATTCTCCAGTTTGTTGCGTCAATACTTTTTTTACAATTTTGTTTTTCTTTTTTGTCATAATTGTACGCAATTTATATGAACATCACGGAACATGAACAAAACTGTGTCATTGTAACACATGGGTAGGAGATACATGCATACATGCATGCATGTACGGACGTACGAAGGTAGCCACAGACAATTAGCAGCCAATCATATTGTCAGGCAGCGCGTGAGTGAATAAGTGAGTCAATCAGTTAGTCAGTTAGTTAGCCAAACAGTCAGTTAGTCAGTCAATTAGTTCGCCCGTTCACTGCCATCAGCCAGCCAAGCTGCCATTAGCTTTCATTCTATATACAATTGTTGTCGTCAGTTCATCAGTGATAATGCCCCTTTAATTAGGTGCCGATCAAAATTGATTAACTTCCATAAGCCGCGTCGCAGACAACCATACATATACTGCACACAACTACAAAATATATACATATACATGCATATATATATATATATATATATATATATATATATATTGAATATAATGAATACATGTGACGTTGAATTTACTTTTGGTCACTGAAATTATCCAATTATACGTCACATACATTGAATGTATTTATCACATATTTATACACCAATATCTATATATCAATATATATATATATATATATACTTATGTAATATATGTCTGCTGGAAAACCGACTAAATTACGTGACAATTGTCAGACAAAAGTGAACTAAATAATTAAATGGAGTTAAGTTACGTGACCATTGTGTGAATGCGGGTTAAAAATGAAAACATTTTCAACACAGAGACTTATGCGTACATACATGCATGCCTCTGTAAAATATAGGCCGACATATGGGCAATCATATCAAAATTTATAAGGATTTCATTTTATAGTTGATGCTACATTTTTGTTAAATCCGAGCAACAAAATTTTACAAAACTATTTTATGTAAATAATTTAAATTTTCCAAAATTAAATATATTTCGATTTAAAGTGTTAGTGTTAGTGTGTGGCAAAGATTTTTTGCTGCTTTCAGCATAATCTATGCAGATGTAATCTCTTTTTCTAGTTTTTTTTAAGTAAATAAATGTAATGGAATATGGTTAATAAGTTAAGTATGATAAAAAACAAAAAAAAAAAAAGAACTCGTCCATGATAGCAACGACAAAGCACGATGCAAGCAAGCAAGCAAGAACGCTGCAAAACAGACTCTAAACGAAATATTAAAAATTTTACATTTCGGATTATTCACGTATGATGATGATGATGATGATGATGATGATGATGATGATGATGATGACGTTTTTCGTTAATTAACTTAAGCATTTCTTTTTAAGTTAATTACAACTGCACTTGTTTTAGTTCTCTTAATATATCACATTTTGAAAGGCTAAAAGATTTACATTATGTGACATAGTCATAATATTCTGATTCGGATTGAAAAATTTTATGATAAAAGTGCCGGTTGTTTCACAAAACTTACTGCATCTTCCGTTGATGAAGTTAAGTTTTGCACTAAATCGACTCATGCGTCAAAAAAAACGTCTATGCCTTGCATGAAGTGATGAAGGAAGGCGCTTATGATTGATTCATTCATTCCTAGATTTTTTCACTCTTCAATGGCTTTCAATGATGAGATATAAACCTCGCAAAGGTTATACCCTCTCGTAGGTCATATCCTCACGGCAAACATTTTGCGGTTTCTGTGAAAATTCTCAACGAGTCGCAAGAGGATATCGCTAAACGAACATGGCGAACAAGTTGATACGTAACTATTTGTTTTATAAAAGGCTGCAAGAAAATGACAATTTTCACTTTGCTTAATACTATAATATATCGCGTTTTAATTATGTTTTCAGAAAACGAACACACACGCACATTTTGTTGCGATCAATCAAATAAAACACATTACGTATGTACTTTACCTATAATCTATAATCTCGGGTATGATCTCTTTATACAAATAATTTGCAGGCTTAGACAATTTGATTACGCATCCTTTATATATAGGGTTAGGGGAGAAAGCATAAATTTCTTGTCTGACTTCTTCCTTTCGATATCAATTATGTGTAAAAACAGTCCCGCAAAAATAAGAAAATTATTATGATATGATGATTAAAGAAAATTTAAAAATATATTCAGCTTACGATATTGTTTGTCTCATGTGGTAAATTGGTTTAAACAGATTTCGAAAGTCTTATCGTCAAATTGCTTGATTTAAAACGAGTTAACATTCGGTTCGATCAACTGATCTCGGCGAATATAGAAATCAAGGCCATAAGCGAAAGGGATCGCCACATTAGTTTCAGAAATATCGCCCAAAATTTCATCTGAGGACTCACTTTGAAGATCAATACTTAGGCTCGGAATGAGTGGAAAGAGATCCACTGATCGCAACGTGTATTAGAAGTTCTTGGGTGAAATGACAATCGATCTTCTTTTCTTTCTAACAATTCGTCATTGTCGATGGACAATGAAAGATGATTATAATAGGTGGGGAAACTTTCGTGCGTCTCTCTGTGGTAATAGGTGTGTGCCATCGGTATCTCGAAAACTTGACGAGGTAACGAACAAATTAATCATAGTTTTTGTTTTCATATAATTATATAATTAAAAGTTATTAACAATTTTTGAAGCATTACTTGCTTTATAAGGGTCTTTTTTGAATCTCGAAAATTGACTGGATTGAAATTGAAGAACTTGGTAGCTCTACAGTTAATATGATATAGTTTGGCAAGAGGATAGGAATAAGATATTCATACAGAAATTCGATTTTATTAAATTATAAGAGCGTTCATAAATCTTTCAGTTTCGATTGAATTTATAAATTTATGAAAGTGATTAAGATTTTCAAGCAGGACCGATTTCATTACAATTAAATAATTGTGCCAGCAGACTAGGCGATAAGAGTTATACTTATAATGCATTTGAGAATATTCCAGATAGCGCTGAATAAATCTATTTCTCTATTCTTTTAGAATATAGAACAATATACAAAACAAATTTTATATTCATCAGAGAGACAATTGTGCAAATGTATTATTATGAATATTCTGGGGGGTTAGTTAGCAAGAGATTTATTAGGTCAAACAAAAACATAAATTCATTTACCAGCTCATAAAAGGCATATTGATGGCTAATAAACAAAAAGCGACAGTAAGCGACACTTAATATTCTTTTTTTCCAACACTTAGAGTACACAACTCGCATATACATTTCTTCTAAAATATTTTTCAATAAGTTTGTATGTAAAGGATGTTCGACTAATATCTACATATTTTTAATTTGAAGTAACAACCGAATTCTATAAGACGTCAATATACTCCTCTTCTATATTTATATGTGCAATGCATTATTTTTTGTTTTAACTCAAACAACAACAACAAATTTTTTCTTCTTAGAAAATTATTGTGCGAACAAAAATCAAACTTAATATTAATTTCTCTTGTTAAACTATAGTGTTATGCAATTGTTATAGTATTGTTTTGCTCCTATGAATATGCACTTGTTGTAGTCTGTCCGACATAGAACCCACGAAATTACTCGAAGTGACCGTAGCAAGCTCTCCTATTCCGACAATATTTCAGGTTTAAGTTCCTTAAGCGTAAATAACTGCTTAGACTTTGAAAATATCTTGGCGAAAAGTATTCCCTAGAGGTCCTAAATCGGTTTGTGGGCAGGACCAGCGGCTGGCCACTTCAATAACGCTATATTGTATGATGGAAAACAGCTTTTGTAAGCCGGGCGACATGGGTACGACCACTGTCTTGTTGGAACGTCCAATTATCAACATATCACTTTTTACCACAGTTGCGCTTGTAGCACTTTAGTGGAGGATATCAATCACCTCTCCAATATTAATGGTAATCATCAGGTCCACTCAAATTATACTTCTTCTCTATACTAAATATAGTAGCTTGGAACTCTTTCTCCCAAAACTTATGTTTGTCGATGCAGTACACTGTGTTATTATGGCGCTGAATTAAGCGTCATTTGGCAATTTTCTGTTTCTACCTAACAGATGTATGTCTCTAAGATCGTCTTTAAAAAAATTGCTGTACAGGCAATGCTCGTTACATTTAGCCTTTATTTTACCTTTATTTGCCAGTAATTCATAGTTTCATTAGTTGCTAAATGGTGTATACGCCGCTTGGTCCTCTGATCTGTAGTTGGGATGCGTCCACTGTGCTTAATGCAATTGTTACGGTATTTTGAGATAATTTGAGTCGATATTACGATGTCGACTTAACGCAAATGCTATCTCGACAATTTTCGTACCAAAATCAAATCTCGCTCTTTCAATTTTCCCGCACTGCTCAACCGAGAGTTCATTTCTATGTGGAATTTTCAACTAACAGCAACTAACTATGAATACAATTATTCCTTGGCTTAGTTATTTGTCTATCTCGACATATTTTCTACAAAACACAAAATAAAAGTTGAAAGGCTGGCTTTTCAGTGACACAAACTCGAATGAAAATGATTGGATTTCCTATCGAATTGCAAGCTTGCTGCGATAATTTCAGGTAATGGGAGCACGGCTAAAGGTGAAAGAAGAAGAATGTACTTGATAAAGCGATAGTGCATATACATAAAAATATATATTGTAAGCCCAAAAATAATTCACCATTAAAATTGTGGACAGAATAAATAAACCTACACTTGCACATATGATCATAATATTTGGCAGAATTAGAATTTATTTTATTTTAAGTCATGACATATTTATTATTTCAAAATAATTTCGTTTCACTGTCTCACTCACTGCCTCTATAAAAATTTGTTTCAATTGCATTAGAAACACATCGCGTAATTATACAATTCTTCTTCGCTTATTTTCGCAATAGCAGATGAAAAATTTGAGTTTGTTTTCATGTAAAGAAATACTTTTCATGGAAATGCTGATACGGATTTAGTGTAATGAGCGAAATTTCGGAAATTGCAAAGTTTCAATAAGCTGTACCCCCCCACCCTGTGATGCAGAATATATTAAGTTTGTGTGGATGTATGTGACTGTCCAGAAGCACTTTCATTATGCCGATTGATTCCGAATCATTTCCCAATTCGGCTTAAGCTTGCCCGTCGCTCGATCCGTGTGATGTCGGTTCATCTATTTTTGTGTTTAACCGATGGGTCACAAACTTAGGAGATTTTTTGCACTGATGACTCGTTTAAGCCACACAAAAAAATCCTATTGAAAATGAATTGAGACGAATGCCTCCTTCTCATATAACGTCTAATTGCGAAGGCACCAACCATCCTATTACATATGACGTGGGCATAAAACAACAACAACAACAAAAAGCTTTCACAAACTAAATGCTTTTGTAGCATACTTTATAGCTGCAAATTTAAATGGTTTCTAGTATATATTCGATATGATATAACATACGAGACGATATAGTATTCTTCCGCTTCTACTTACGTTGTGTTTGTGTGTGCTGAGGTAATACCTTAGCGATTGTAATTGTTGATATATTTTTGTCAACAGCGTACTAACTGTATATGTATGTGCTATAGTTACACTAAAAAAGAACCATGCCCATAATGTACCATTTTACCATTTCATTCCCTTTTTAAGGTGCTTTTCTTAATTAGGCGTTACAATAGGTATTTCAGTACAGTATTGCACTACGAACATATAAGTCACAAATTTATTGGCTTAGTCTAACTTTACTCAAGAAAAAAAAAAAAAAAAAAAAAAAAAAAAAAAAAAAAAAAAAACAATAGTTATTAGAAGATTCGGTATAAACTGAATGTACATCCTTTCTTATGCTTTTCCTCTTTATCGTTGTTGTTGTTGTTGTTATTATTTTTTTTTTTTTACATTTTTCTCCCTTATTTGATTATTTAAGGTGAACTGCTGCTAAAGAGGGAGGGAGTTTGCAAGCTATTATAAAATATTTGTTTTGCGACTGCCGTAAGCATTGTCAGCGGCATTAATTTTTATTTATAAACATATTTTACATTATATATAATATAGTACATAAGTACATAAAGATAATATATACATATACATAAATATGTATGCCTTGGGTGGAAGGCGAATGAATGAATGAAAGAGCTCGTGACGTTGGTGACATTAACATGAGCAATTCATGTAAACAAACAACCAACAACTGAATAAATATTTGCCATAGTGATATTAAGTGCGAGAAATGCAACTTTGTTCAAAGTAAATCCCTGCATATGCATCCAAGCGTACGCAAAGTTATCATTATTATATCGTGAACTTATATAAAGAGCATTTTAAGAATTATAATTGGGTTTTACATAACAGTTGTAAAAAGCGTATCTACACTCACCGCACGGCATCTTCGATATGCTAAATTACTTCATTAATTTGCCATAATAATGTACCGAACTGTAAATTTAATATTAGACCGCTGCGATGAACTTACATATTCCTTATATATGTGATATAAATATCGGTGAAAGAAGTCAAAAGCAAAATATCTCAAAATTTATTAGATACAGATAGTGAATCGCGGACTTTCCCAAAACCGTTTTTATGCCTGTCCACCTATTCAGGAACGCTAGGTGGGAAAAAATATTCATCACATTGTTTTTTCGATTTCAAATCTACTATAAGAAAACTATGCACTTACAAACGGTTTGGCTAAACATCCAAAGCATTGCCTAGGGGTTGCATGATACGGAAAGAAGACAAATTTTCGTTACAAGATTTTTTCAACTTTAGGAAAGTTTTCTCGACGATGCCGTGCTGTGCTGTCATCAGGCACAATTATTTCTAAAAATTTTTTATTGCGTGAGTGTGTGTGTGTGTTTGTATACGTTTAACCTTAAATGAAGACGATGATGTCCTAATTTGTGGTATCTGTGGCACACTTGTCCCCCAACGTTTATTCCTTCAGCGGATTCACTACTAATTTCTCTGCTGCCGGCAAATGATGCGGTTGAGGCGTATCTTTTGCAGAGTGAGCATTAGTATGGATGGACGAGTTGTCAGGAGTCGCCATACTAGCAGTAGTTGGCAAACTAACAGCAGTTGATAAATTAAGCAATGTAAAGCATGTAAAAAGACATAACGAGATGAACTGCTTTTGGAGATATTAGCGATAATTGAGCTGCCGGTTACGGCAATTCAGACATCTAGGTGTGGAAGTATAATAACAGCAACGTCAGACACGTTATGGTTAGTCGACATAAAATCGTTCCAGATAATTTATTCAACAGATACGAGCTGAAAAACAGATGAGCTTTGCATAATACTATTATGCCTGCGTCCTCCTTGATGACGTGTAAAATGAAAGATAGATTCCTCAGATATTATTTAATATATATGCTTCGTTTAATATTCTAATTTTGTTCATCCTGACTTTATTTATATAGTACGCATTCTTAAGTTTTCTGCTGGACTTTCTACATCAATGCATGCTTTCTAAGTTTGTATGTGCTTGTATGTGCTTAAACAGCTTAAACTTCATTCAAAAGCAAGACTTGTGCTCGTGTTATCCTTGACTTTTTCTCTCGTATCACTAACATAACAACGACTAACCATACAACGCAATCAACGCCAATTTAGTGAGAGTAAGGCGATAAATTGTATTGTGTTTCACTTTCTTAAAAAAAAACCTAATTTTTTTGCGCGCTTCACTACCGAACAGACGAACAAAGTGATATTTCTCGCTGTAGTACTTTCCATTGTTGTTGCTTTCATATTCTATTTTCCTTCCAAGTTACCAATGTTACGTTAACATATACAATAACACTTACAACAACAACGCCCGATATGAAAAAGGCCCCCTTTCGTTAACTTTTCCAAAAAAAAAAAAAAAAAAAAAAAAAAAAAGGAGGCACAATAAATGCCACAAATGAAGTTTTGTTGTTATAGTTTACTATATACTTGCAGTATGTCTCCCAAGTTCTCCTCCCAGAATGACTATTTGGAGCTGTTTACTTCTTTCCCTACCTCCTTTCCGTGTTTGCTGCCATTCTCGTCTTGGTTACTGCTGAGAATGAGATTTTTTCAAATTGTTGGTTAAAATTGTAGTATGACCAATGCAAGGAAAAGATGCGAATGCCCCTTGCCCCTAATCGAATTCAAGTTTCCTCGCTGTACTTCAAGATTCGTAAATAAATGTGATGTGCGACGTCGTCATGAAATCGTTGACATACTTACAAATCGAACACGGAAGGCCAATGAAAAAATAAGTTATAATTGGAAGCCAACAATATTAATTTACAAGCACTAAATTGAAACCCGACAGCCGTACGACTACAATAAGTAGAGAAAAATGCGGAGAGAAAATGAAGAGACCCCTCATTTGTTCTTCTATTCATTATTTTGATGAATCACTTTCGCAGGCTTTTGTCTAATTGCATTTCTCTACATATATATATGCATGTATGTGTGTGGATCAAAGGCTAAACGACGTCAGGTCTGAAGGAGGAAAGCCCAACTACATTTTTATTAAATGTTAACAGAAGCAACAATCAAACAAACATTGTTCCTCTTATTTTGTTCATCGAACTTTTAAGCTTATAATTCTCAAGGTACATCCATTTTTCATTGCAAGTCGCAATTCCATGAAGCAACGGTTCATATGGAACCCATATCATCATTTACTAGATTTTTCCTTGTCTTGACGCTTGCAATTCGTTGTCTTTAAACTAATTCGACGATTTCCCACATTCTTCGATTCTCCCATCAAAGTTGACGTTTTTAAAATCTTGAAATCATTCAAACGAGTTTGATTTACCGAAAACATACTCGCCGCAAGCTTTAGCAAGCATTCGATTCAATCTTGCAGATGTTAACAAAAGATCGAAGCTGCTCGCAAGCACAAAATTCCACGTGTATAACGCTGTTACAAAGTATGGTTTTTCGTGACGCATGTATTTTTGTGACTTGAAAATCATCGTCAGCTGCCACCAAGCATATGGCGCCGATGATGTGGTTCGTCAGTAACTAAAATGCTAAGTAGAGCCACGTGTGGAAGAATTTCGATATCATATTTACTTACATGGTATTCGTAAGCTATTTACCTTATTTACCTAATCATCTCGTCCCATGTAACTAGCGAAGTGCTCACTTCTGCACAAGAAGAAAGTGTCAATCACATCAGCGTTATTTTCGAAACAAAATCAAATAAAATCCTGTGATCCGTTTGTAATGCAAATTTTACTATAAATTGCGAAGCTTTTAATAGCAAACAACAGAGCAAAAGATCTATTTAAAATTCTCCGATGAATATCTAACGTAATAAATAACCAAATATTATAATTTTTTATTGGAGAGCTTAACCTTTATGTCAATAAAAGCCATATTCTACTATTCTCTATATTCAATGAGAACTCATCTAAAAAAAGTGATCTTTCATCGTCTTTCATCAAAAGTCATCTTTGTCAAAAAAAATGCCTCTTCGTTGAACTTCGTTTAAAAACAAGACCGAAAATTATTATTTAACAGTCATAGGTCAAGTCATTGCGTTGCCCTTTTGTTATTTGAACTACAATTACATATGTATGTGTAAATTGGTAATAGAGGATGTTCTCCTCGGTCCTTGACCGTTGACCGTTGTATTGATGGAAAACAAAAACTTGATAGAAATTTGCTTGGAGCGCTGCCGTGATTTAAAATCTTATTAAATTTGTCTTTTTAGTGCGCCCAGCAAGAGTATAAAAAATACCACCGCAATAACAATTAAAATAAAATACGCAAACACGCTCAATATACACACACATTTATATGTGTATGTATTCATACATATACAATTTATCACAAGTGCAGCAAGGAGGATTGCTAACAAAAACAATAACAACAGTGGATCACTACGCATCACTATCTTAATATTCTTAAAGTTTGCATGAGTAACACAAGTAACACAAGAATCGTACACAAGATTAGCTATAGTTGCACGCTATAGTAGCATAAGTAGTGTAAACGCAAGCTGAAATGATTATTAGAAAAATGTGTCCATGCATAAGCATATGTATCGATACGCTTAAATAGATACCACGGAATAACCAAATCAATTGGACAGACACAAAACAACTGATTAAGGGACTTTAGCATGCCAAGTGAAACATATAGAATATGTAAATACACGAGTATAATTCCGTGTGTGTGTGTGTGTGTGTGTGTGTGTGTGTGTGTGATATGTCACGAACAAGTTGAAAAAATTTGATACAAAGCCAACATAAACACATGCATACAAATGCATTCACAAAAAGTAATAGTTTAAGCCACAATATAAACTACAAAGTAAATAAATGTTACTCATACGCACGGTCTCGTCTTGATATTGTTTCTATGTTTTTCTATTTTCGTTTCTTTCTTTTTTTTTTTTTTGTTTCATAGTGTAGAGGAAATTCCTTGTATATGAAAGCGACAATTGTCATCTATACTGATGAGAAATTGTGTTCCCATACAGGGCACGACTCCGAAAATTTATAAATCAACGGACTATATATTAAAAGCAATACGTATGCATATATATCTAGGGAAATGGATATCTATTCATATGTGTTAGAGCGTCGGCATCTAAACTCATGTGCTACTTTTATGTTAGTGCCAACAGCAAGAAATCCGCCCGACTTTCCGAAAAGTTGACGACGACGTTGTTAGTTAGTTAGTAACTAAAGCAAATATAATTTACCCAAAATAGAAAATTGAAAAATGAAAAATGAAAAGAAAAAATCGCTCCTAGCAAATTCCCAACAACATAATTTCCATGTATCAGCGAGATATTTAGTGACCAACCAACTAAGGCGAACTATCAAACAACAACTCAAACTTATGCGAAAGCCATATGAATTTGTGTTGTATATGTTCTTTTGTGTTACCCTCTCACTCGTTCTGTAACACTAACTCCAAACAAAATTGCCCGGATGCCGGAAGTCGTTGTTGATTTTGATCCATTATTTTATATTTGATGTTATCATGCAGAACCGACGCATACTTTAAAGCAAAAAAATGGACAAAAGCAACTGTGTTTACTGTCATCAGCAATTATTGCGTTCACCAGGAACACATTTTCGTATACAACCAGACAAGTGCTATATAATTATAAATGATGTTACAATTCTAATAAAGTCGTGGTTTATACATGTGCAAGGAAAAGAGTTTAACACGAACGGGTAATCGAGTGTATATAATTTAAAGACGACGTTTGCCTGTTTATTAACTTTGAAAGAAATCATTTTTCTTCTTCTGTCTAAAGTTGCACTCTAATCGAAAAGTCTCTGAAAGCCTGGATGCATTCACGCTTCCTTGCAAGTGTGCGTGCATGCTATTAAATTAATGAAAGCCGAAAGACCGTATTATTGTAGTATGCAAGCAACGAACACAACAGTGGATATATTAACAGACATTAACGTAATAGTGGATTCGATAGGAATGTCGGGCTGTGAAAGTGCTTTTACAGCTCTGGCCGTATGGGAATTTTCGGCAAATTATCTAAAACGCCGAAGAATGAAGGGGTAATTTTAACTATTTTTGCCAATTAAGAAAAGCTCCGAATGTGACGTGAAACAACTACAGATACAATTGCTATGCATCGTTCGGCAGCAACATGCATATCTTCTAACGTATTACTTAGGAATTATGTAAAGATATCGTCTTAAATAACTCGGTATTGATAGCAGGCTACTTGAATGAGTCGCTCGTTCATACCCTAAAGAATGATGTTTCCAAGCAACAAACGGTTTTATGCTTCTAAGCACAGGCTCAAAATATATATTCCGTTAACTAGCTAAAGCTAAAGCCTACCGTAGCAGAAAGCAGTTTCTCCACCCAAAATTGACATAACATTAAAGGAGTACTAGAGGCTTTGGAAAACGAAATTACGGCGCATTTTCTCGAACTTATTTAAAAAACCAAGCAAGGTACTGCGATATTTTTACACCTTACACGACGTGTGCCACAGGCCATATTAAGTTTTTCTAAATGGATTTAATCGATTTTGGTCTGTCGTTCCTCTGTCTGATGTCTGTTATTATATGCTTGTGTTCAATCTAGATATCGTAATTTTTGTAATGCATTGATGCAATTTTAATGCACACTGACATGCATTAATTCAGGGGTGAACTTTATTGAAAATAGATTTTTATTGGACAAATTTTGCGACGATTCTTCCTATAACGCCTTGTTTTGAAAAGTCTCCATATGAAAATATGTTGCATTTTTCAAATATTCTCAACAAAAATTGTTGACTAATAGTATGGGTATGAAAAACTTGGATTGGATGAAAAACGTCCCAGTTTCTACAAAAACCAAACTTTGGATTACGTCCAAAATACTTATATGGGCTGCCTTGAAAGGTATGTCTCTACATGAAAGTGGCGTTTAAGTTTTGGTTTATAACAACGGACATGCCCAAAACTAATATTTGTCTTATTATACTTTACACCATTTGTAGTACACGATATATTGAATTTGTGCGGACGTATGTAACACCCAGAAGAGTTCAGAATAGACTGACTTTTATTATACCAATCATAATTCGCTTGAGAATCATTTTATGAATCGATCTAAGCTTGCCTGTCCCTCTGTCCGTCTATCCATCTGTCCGTTGCATGTCATTCCATGTTGATTTGTATTCAATCTATGGGTCGCAATTTTTGGGATATTTTGATGAAATTTAGTATAATGACGTGCCTTAACCTAAGGACGAACGCTATGAAAATCAATCGTTTGGACCGGTTCACTTTTCGATCACACTTCATACAAAAACTTACATGGAAAAAAATTGTAATTTTCAAAGTTTTTCGACAAAGCGTCGCTGCGTAATTTTCTAAATTGGTGTGAAAAAATTGGTTCGGCTGCGATAATTTTCTAAATCCCTCTGGACTGAATCTCTATAGGGTAAAAGGATCTAGTCTTTAATATTTCCTTATAAAAATTGGTTCGCAATAGCAAATTGACATAGAAATCAATCTTATCGAATTTTGACCAGATAGATTTATTCCATGGATACCATCGCATACAAGGATTCTCATGAAGTGTAGATCCTTATGTGCAAATTTTTAATGTTTTATGATGAAAATTGGTCTATAGTAGTTACTTAGCATAAAAATTGAATGAACCAAATTTGAGTCAAATGGGCCTATTTCTTGCACCCCATTCCATATAAGATTTCCCACGAATAGTGAATACTTTTAATATTTTTCCGATGAGAATTGGGTCATAGTAGCAATTTACGGTATGGAGTTTGGATTACATTTTTTCTCTCCATTTTTTAGACCCTAAGCATATAAAGCTTATCATGGAAAGCAAGACTTTAGTTGGAGGGAAAGTCCAATTTCTAATTTTTTGTAGGCGGAAATAGAAAAGGATATAATATTTTCAGGAAGTAAATTAAGTTTAATAAATTTGGGTCGCGTCATGTGACGTTTTGGGTAATCTACAAAATGCGGGTTTTATGAAAAGTATGTCCTTTCATGAAAATAATATGCAATTTTTGATGTATTATTACCAAAATGGGTGATTAACTGCGGCGGTGGGGAAGTATTCTACGACGATCTAAAGGTTGGGTTTGTTTTTTACAGAGGAGAGAAAACACTGCAAATACATTCAAGTCGGGAAATGTAGTTTCGAGCAAAATGCAATTACAATTTTAAGTGATGGTAGTTTTACATAATTTCACTGCGACATATATGTTTTGGACTACATCGTAGCCTATAAAATTGACGTCCACGAGATCAATTCGCAGCAGCAAAAGACAATACTTTCGTCACAAAATGCTCGTTCAGTAAATCCACAACACTGGCTTGCCGATCGGGCATATACTTCCCCAGCTACAGCCGAACCTTAAAACTTTTTCCCATATTTATATACATATAAGCCCCGTCTTCATGTACATATAGGTCACATCAACAGAGCAGCTGGTTCTATAAAAAAAAAAAAAAAAAATGCATTTCGCCTCCCTTGATATTTCTGGATATTATTCTTGAATCTTGTAGAAGCTACATTGAACACCAAAAAACATCTGCCAAAAAATTCTTAATGTCGTATGTGGCATGCGATCAACTAACGTATTAAAGCTACAACAGCTCTGTACGAAACTTAGTAGAACGCCAGTTGCGTATTCTAATCCAATGCACTCAGAAGTCCCTTCCAGAAAGAGCGGCCGAGAGAACTCGGATCCACGAGTATACTCGTTTGCATTTACTGCACGCTAAGTTGCTGCCTGCTGCCTGGAAAATGTCAATCCATAAAACAAACCCAAAATGGAACATAAAAATGACGAAGCGGAATAAAAGAAAAAATATGAAAAAAAGAAAACGCACAGAGCACCCGTCGAAGTCAGAGAATGGAAAAACAACACAAAGAAAACGATATAGTCAGTCTATCTGTATTATTGCTTTTACAAGCGCCTGAGAGAATAAAGCACTTACGACGAAACGCAAACTTCAGTCATCACCATCTTAGCCACACAGGTTAATGTACTACACTACGGACTACTCGTGAAAGTAAAAATGAAAGATGAATGATTGATATTTTACACACGTAAGAAAGCCTCCTCAGATGTGTAAAAGTTTATTCTGTAGCGAAACAATTTGGGCAAGTCTGCTACCGTTCATACGTCTGACAGCGGTATGCAAAAAAGATTTAAAAAAAAATGCATTGGAAAAGTCTTCTCTCTGCACATTCTGTAAAGCTAAGCAAGAACGCGATATGTAGGCGTAATCAAAATGTATCATAGGCGGTCGCTCTTTACGGGATAACTGGACGAAAGGTGCGTTTCGCCGCATTTTCATAAGCGCGAATTGAATGGGACGTCCTTTCGTAATGTTAACTCTGGTTTAGCGCCTTGGAACGCCTTCAACTAGTTTAGATGGTCTATGGGCGATAAGTATACGCAGACACGACCTATGGCTCCTGTTGAATGAGAAACAAACCTGCGGAGTGGCAAACCCTTATAGAATGCCTATCGAATGCGTTGGTTAACACATAAAATTAAAAAAATGTTCAAAAGACTCATATTTTGAAAGATATTTCGTTTATCTTGTCGAGCCGTGACATCATAAATTTGTGCACATAAATGCAAACGGATACACCCCGTACATATATTGAAATTGATTTCCATAGAACAGCAACAACCACAACAACAAAGAAAATCAATTAAAATTTAACCGCATAGTCATTACGCACTAAATACATTTTGCCTGTCATTACAAATGTAATTAATATCTGGTCAGATTAATGCCCAAAACACCATAAATAATTGTCCATTCAGACACACCCACATATATATGTAACCACCACCACATATTTATGCATTTAAACAATGCACAAAAGCCTGCATACAGGCAGACAAGACAGAACAAATTCATAATTTTAAGAGAATAGATGTTAAAATTGTTGGGCAACGAGATTAGACGTAAAGAGGTAGATATTATAGATAAGTGATAATGTGAAAGTGAACACTGAACACTGAACGATCTTGTTGCTTTCTTCTCTGCCAAAAAGTAAAACTTAAATAATGCGCTTAATTGAGTTTCGAGAGAATTTTCCCTAAGTTGGTAGAGTAGATTTCACTTATACTCAGGCAACAACTTGAGCTAGCAAAGTTATCCAAATTGAACGAAATATAGATAATTTTTCATTGATATTCATATCACGAAAATAGGGAGTATTTTACATTCTAAGAATTGCATGCTGGCTCGTTCACACAAACCTATGTATATATATGTTTAAATAATTGAAACATAGAAAAGTAGAAAATTTCTTTTGTCAACTAACGACCTTATCCGAAATTCATATATTCATTCATACCTCAATACACTACCGCATACAATATAGTATTTCCCTACACTGTAGCTTCCAAGGCTTCAAGCATGTTATTGTTGTTTTGTAGCTTTAGAAATTTAAGTGTAAATATGTTATGGCAACACAAAAGAGACATATCCACAATCACGCATACAGGTACATATATATATATAAATATATATATACTGTACTATATAAACACAAACATAAAATTGTTTAAATAAGAACAACGAAGTGTAACAAAAAGACATTCGTGTGCATGCATACATGGATTCATACATAGTGCATAATTTTTGTTTGACTTAACAGAGAATTATGTAGAATTTTGTAAATACGCGTGAGTGAATGCATAAGTATGAAAGTAAGCAAGTACGCTTGTATGTTTATGCGCACTTTTTTCTATTATTGAAGTTCATAAGAGAGGTATGAAGCTTTTTGTTTTCTAATAGGTTGACTGACTAACTAACTAACTAACTAACTGACAATATTCCCCCGGCAGCAAGCTTAGCTAAACTAAGCTCTTATTTGCTTTCTTAATAACAGCCAACAACTATCAATGGTTTGGGTTCGTTTGGTAGCTTCTCGATCCCCTTCCCCCTTCCGTTCCCCTAGTTTAAGCCGCCAACAGCTTTTCGGTTTAACAATATCCTGTCAAACCATTGTGTAAATATGGTATTTTAAACAGATATCTTCGTATCTAAGCACATTTACATAAAATTCTTGCACGTTCGTATCGCACGGTGTACTTCATATTCACATCCTACATATATCCTATATTTACCTAAGTTTAAGTTACTTACATATCTCGTTCTCCTCATTCTGTACTATTCTATCCGTTATGTATGTGGGTATGTGCGAAAATAATTTTACACACACACACACACACATGCATGCATATAACACATAAATATATATAAAGACATTTATGGTCTAATTAAGTTATTTAATTTAGTATGCGGTATAGAGTTGTGTATAAATTTACACAAAAAGTTCTAACGTTTGCTTTAGGCTTTGCTTGCTTTGTCTGCTTGCATTCAGGCATTTCTAACCGTACACAAACTCATATATATATATATATATATATATATAAATACACATGTCGATGATATACAAAATGCATAATACCAGCAGTTCGTTCACTTAACCACCTGGCCGCCATTCATGCCATACGATGCCATACGATGCCATCCGTACCATCTCACCAGATTCTACTTTACTCAACTTTATTTCATTCATTTCATTTATATTTGACATTTTAAACATTTCAATTTTAATTAACTCATAAATTCAGTGCAATCCAGTGTTATCGGTTTTGTTAAGCTCTAAAAATGTTGTCTTTATTATTACCATATAAATACTGTTTTTGTTGTTATGTTCATATTGTATGAAAACCACATATTAAAACCCAATAGTTATTCATCATTACTTATAATTGTGCTTAATATGCAATTGTATCGTGTTTTTATAATATTTGAGCACAAGTTATACAATTGAATAAATTCTCAATAAACGAGCCGAACGAGGAATTTGAAGCGTTGATATGGAAACACGTTATCGAACGTGAGATAATTACTAGCCATAAGAATACTCGCATTACAATGTTACAGACAGATGTTACAGGCAGATGATATGCAACTGACTTTATTAAAGTGTAAAATTATTCAATGCACTCTCGATCGAACGTCCTTCGGAAATTAATTGGAATTTCATTTTCATTTCACTTTCATTTCACAAGATTTCTTCAAGATAAAAACATTCGAATTACTTACAATATAATATAGAATGTCGTGCCAATTCTAATACTTCACATACCACACATATAACTTAAATTCAATTTGAGAAACTTTTGCATATTATAAAATAAAAAAGCACTTGGATTGAGTCCTAACTATTCGTGGAATATCTCCTAACTATTCATATATTTCAACCATATTTCTCTAATAGTGAGAGTATTGAAAACACTAAATAATAAAATTTTTTTTTTAGCTCTTAAATAATAAATAATTTATTTCACAAAACCAATTCATACCCTAATGTAGACCGTAATAGAAATTTATTTAAAACACTTTGTCAACAAAGCAATTAAAAGTTAAATACATATGTAAATCATTTTCTATCGCTACTAAGCCTCAAGTGGAACAAAATCGAAATAAATAATATTATCATTTTTCCCTGCTTTTGGTTTTATGAAGTCAATCAATTCGGCCAATGAGACGGTTCTATATGCTGTAATGTTGTAATGCATGGGGAAGCAGATTTTTTCCCACTAGAAAGAATAGAAATTTAATTACATCTCCTTAAGATGCGATAAATCGAATTTTTAAAAACCTTATCTGGTTCTAGAACAATTCAGTGGGAATGTGTAGAAATAAACGTCCCTTACATTCCATTTAAAACTTGAAGCAGTGAAAAACATTCTACACGCAGTACCCTAAGTCCCCCAATTACAAACAATTATATGCATTCGCACAGACCACGGCCTAATATTAAATAGCCCGTATCGCTTCGTATCGTTCAATGCATTCGTATAAAGAATTTTCAAAATAAGTAAGAATATTATAGACCATCAGATAGATGCCTTTGCACCACTTCGGCTGGTATAGTTATTCACTCGGTTTGATACAAATACACCAAACACGACGCATTATGTTCGTGCAAAGCCCGCAAATTGGTGGATGCCCAAAGCATAACATGACGTAATCAAAATTTATTAAACTTAATTTACTTCACAAAAATTTCATCATTTTTTACTCTCCGCCATAAAAAACTAGAAAATGGAGAATATAAGCGCTTGCTTCCCACAATAGGCACTATATGTACTTAGGGTGTAATAGATAGATAGAAGGATAGATCTACGTAATCCAAATTTCCTACCGTTAAAATCTTTTCTAAACTGCAAATATGGGACAATTTTCATCATAAAATATTAAAAATTAATCATTTTCCTGAAGTAGTTACTACTACGCATTGCATATCTTTTATAGAATGCGGTCCAAGAAATCGAGTCGTGTGAATCAAATTTGGTCCATTTAATTTTTTTTTTTATTCAAATTACTATCCTGAACGAATTTTCAGTACAAAACGTTAACAATTAGGCCGTGTTGACATATAAGGGTTTGTATTTTATGAGAATCTTTATATGCCGTGTTATCCAGATAATGGGCCTACGTACTCAAAATTCAATGAATTTCATTTATTCGTTCATTCAGTTGTATGTCAATTCACTCAATTCATTATAAACCAATTAGATCTTTTCACCATATAAAGATTCAGAATTCGCAGGAATTGTTATATGAGAAAATCATCCGAACCGAACCAAATTTTTCGCCCTAATTCAGAATGTCGAAATGCTATTATTCACCAACTTTTGTCGAGAAATTTGGAAAATGGCAATTATGGGGAGTGATCGAAAAAGTGGATCGATCGGTCTTGCTTGGGTCAAGAGGCATCAGTGCACCAGGTTTCAAGAAAGTATCTTGAAAGTTGCGACCTATATGCGACCTAAACGCGGGCCGACGGGCCGACGGGCAGATGGATACACAAGCTTAAATTGATGTAGAAAATGATTCTGAAAAGCTGAGTCTATCTTTTGTCCTTCTCAATGTTGTATATATCCACCCAAACTTAGTTTTCATTAATTTCAGTTAAAGCAATTATCGCCTTTAAATGCCTCATCAAATTCAGTTTCGTCTAAGTTATCATTCAATTTTGCTAGCAGTTATCGATGCGGAAAGAGAGAGAGTATTAAGAGAACCTTTCATTGGCTTATCGGCTGGTGCGACTTTGGCGAAATGAGTTCTCTAATGACCGCTTTGAAAGAATTCATTTAACCCTTGGCTAAAAAGATATCACTTAGTTTCAATAAACTTCTTGCGTTCGCTTGAAAACGTTACAGTAACTTTTAAGTTTAAAGCGCCTGCACAGCTAAACCACACTACTTTCGTGTAAATGGCGGCTTTAGCAGTTCAAATTGCTCTCTATTGTGTGAAATGTGCGTCGAATATACCGAAAATTTTTATTAATTATCTTCAGGAATTTGTTTTTTTTTTGCTCAACATCACAAACGACGGACGGAAATCATTGCATATAAAACAGTGATGACTTCTCCATTACGAAGTTTCACAGTGCGGCGGCATTGTTTTCGATTCCAGCTACTTTTGCCATATGAATGCGTACCCATCTTAAGAGAAAAATGAAAAATTTAAAACGACAACGAAAAAAGATGTACTCGCCTATGATAGGTCTTGAATATCAAACTTAGTTCATTTTTCTTCTTCAACTTCTTGGCTGCTTAAAATACTTTCAAAAATAATTTAAATTTGATTTTGAAAAGGTGTTCAAGCATCAAACCTCATTCAATGCTAATTGTTCACTCGCTATTTTTTGAAGCCATATTTAAATATTAATTGTTCATGGGGTGTTCTAAGATCGCAGTTTACATCAGCATTGCATGTATGCAATCTTTTGTCTAGAAAATGGAATTTGACGATTTTACATACTAACGGATTGGCGCAGGCGTTCTAGAACGATGGTTGAAAAGATGCGGATTGAAGTTGTCGGTCAGCATTCGGGTTGTCAAGCTTTCGTCATCTTCCACGGTTCCCAAAAGTGCCTGGTCGTCGAAATGCGATGGTCGACGTTTTCCGGGCTTGTCTTCCAAGCTGATGTCGTCAGATTTGAAACGGACAAACCGTTCACTGCATCGACTTTCGCTGGTTGTGCCCTCATTGGAAAGAGTCGTGATTGCCTTGCTTTCCATCCTTTCTCAGAATGGTGTAGCATAGTGTGATTATAACCTAACAGCAGAAGGATATTTTCATTCATAAATCTATAAAATACTGTAATTTTTTACTAAACTATAGCACGTCTGAGAACCGTCTGATAATTATGCACCACCAATTATGCACAAAGGCAGCTCTTTGCAATAATAATAATAATAATAATAATAATAATAATAATAATAATAATAAAAATATAAATAGATTTCAAGGATATGCGGCCATTGTTTACAAGTTTCACAAGCAAAATGGCTTGGCAAACACTATGAAGTCAAAAGAAAGAAATTTAATTTTTTAAACGTCTACATCTACGTCTATGTTCACTAGTCGGTTATTGATTACCAAACAGTTCAATTTTAACCAATCATAAACTTAAAAATGTCTGAATATTGCTCAACAAGTAATTTAATTTTTAGTTCTCTCTCACTATTTGTTATTACACTCTACATTACTTGTGGTACACGATATATTGAGTTAGTGCGGACGTATGTAACACGTAGAAGGGCTTAAGACACATCAACCTTTTATTATACCGGTCGATTCAGAATCATAATCTGAATTGATCTAAGACTATCTGTCCGTCCGATGTCTGTATATGTGAATTTGTATTTAAGTTTACAGTTTGCGATTTTTTAATTATTTTTTCGATGATTTTTCGTCCACTCCTTATACAACGCCCTATTCTGAAAAGTCGTTATATGGGAAAAAATTGCAATTTTAAATATTTCTCGGCAAAAGTCTCTAAGTAGTAGTAATATTTGGGCGTTCTAAATTGTTATGGAAACTTTAGACCGGTCGGGGCAATTTTTGAACCCCTCATATAACGAAAACTAAAGTTCATACAAGAAAACGGTATAATTTTCGATGCTTCATAATGAAAATTTTATCATAATAGTAATTTAACATAAAAAAAATTAAATTAAATTTGGGCTATCTCGGCCTATTTTTTGGATCCTACCCTTATAACGATTTTCATGAAAATTTATCCTTTATAGAGCAAAAAAGTCTAATTTTTAATAAATGATAATGAAAATTGACCCGTAATTTTCTAAAAAAAAAGAACTCAACAAAATTTTGGAGTATCTGCGCATATTTTTGGATCTTGCCCTGTGTAAACATTAAACTTGTATACATTAGGTTGCGTTTTGGTCCCGCTTTCCCATTAATACGCGCTTGAAAAATATGAATGATTTTATATAGAAACAAAATATAATTTTTATGTTCTATAATAAAAATTAGAATTGTGTTAGACAATGTGTTGTAGGGTATTTAATGGTCGACCTTGCCCGACTACAATGTTCTTACTTGTTTTCGATTCTCCCTAAGCTTTGTAATTAAATCAAATTTTTGTGGATGCATCATTGAAAGTACAGTAATTAATACTTCTTTCAGCTTGGTTGCAGTTATGGTGCTGCCCATTGACTACTGGCGACTATTAAAGCAGTTCGTATTATGATGACTGCTATAGCTATTAGGTTATAAACTTCGAACACATATTGAAATTAAAATGTTACAGTCTCCAGCCAACCAGCAATATAAACTGAAGTGTTACAAATTTAACCCATTGCGGCAGGGTCTACTTTGTTGCTTTTGTCTTTACAAATAATATTTTTAAATAAGTTTTTGTTGCTTCTGATTTGAGGGAAAAAAATTAGGAAATCTTCCAATTTATTTCACAAAAATTTTTTTTGTAAATAATCAGTCATATATCAAACCAATGGGATCACAGTTTAATATATTTGTATAAATTCACGAGATGTGTTCAAAAAATATGGCGACTTGTCATTTTTCTCGAAATATGTTTATTTATTCATCGATATCGTTGAAGGCGATACCGTTGAAAGCAATCCACCTTCAGATATAATACACTAGTACACCCATACACTTGGATTTTCGTACAGAATTGATTAAATTTCTCAGATTCTTCTAAATAAAAAATCTTGAGATTTTGAGAAAAACTGACGTAAGGGCTTCGTAAAAAGTCTGGTGGAAAGACGGATTGATTGAAAAGCGACATTCAATAATCGATTGGTCATCGATGATTATAACGAATATAAATTTTATTTGTTGTAGCGATTGTAGAATTATTTGTTGTAGCTACAAGTTTATAGAATTATTTAATTATACTGCAGCGTTCTTTTATTGAACTCAGCTGATCACAAATTCAGCAGTAGCTATACTATATATTATATATATATATATATATATATATAGATGTCTTCAGTTAGTTGCTTTAGCCCGACGAAAATCAATAGTACGCTACTCAAATCGATTAATTGCTTGCACAGTTGCTTCTTGTGTTGAAAAATTTCAAAGTAGTTTTTATGAAGAGACGATTTTCGAACAAGGAAGCGGGATTATTTGTTGTTGTTTGCTGTGTTTTGTCGAAACTATCAAAAAGAGAAAAGTGAAATTTCCACAAACAATACACAGATCAACATCGAATTGAGTTTAAAACGCATTTACTGAATACATTTTCTCGTCTACATACGATTTATAGTTCAAAATGTATTGAATAAAATATTTTCAGGTTATTGCTTATGTTGGTTTTAATCATCATCATAATATTATAAAAATAGACAGGTATGTGCTTACGACGATTACGTATATAACTAAATAATTTCGAATATATACAAAATTAATCGAAATAAAGCGAACAGAATTTTTGCGCACAAATACTGAAAGAACTCAGATTCGTAATGCAATTAAATGTTTATTTGGTCTTTATTTTTTATTGTAAATGGATCCAATCTGCTTATATGTTATTGGTATGCTTATGTACATATGCATTATAAATGTGCATTATATGCATGCATCATACAAGCATGCATTTACTCGCATTTATGGAAACATAAATGTATATATATATGCAAACAAATTGTCATTGTTTATGCAATTTGGATAAATAAATAAAATACTCGGGCATGTGTATTATTATAGTTTAATGATTTAACACATTTTATGCAGCGGTATATTTTGTTTAGCCCTATATACATACGTGCATATACGTATATACTTATGGATGGAATATAAAATGAATAAAACCAAAAAAAAACAAAAAACAAAAAAAAACAAAAACAAAAAGCAGTAAAATATTAAACGCAATTGTTTACGAGTTATAAATAAATTCGCATACGTACACAAACACGTGTATCTGTGCGTAGAAACGTGTATAAATATGACACAGGACATAGACCAACGAAGGGGAGTATAAACCAATGGGTCATGGCGTGGACAGTCGCGTAGACAAATATAAAAATGTCTATTCGTTTATTCATCTCCCAACAGACTTTATGTAGATGTGCATGTGTGCAACCTCAATGTTTATATTAAAAGCTTTTTTATTTATATTATGTGGTAATTCCAACACATGCACACGCTGTATGCGTTTTGTATGGTTGGTTGTTTATGTCGTTTTTACTGTAATTTATATTTTGCTCTATATTTTCAACTTTTCTCCTTGTTTTTCTTTTTTTTTTTTTGTTTTTTTTTTGTTTTCATTTTTGCATTTTTTTCTGTTGTTAAATTTTAATTCAAAGCGTATGGCATACTTAAAAGGTCCGGATATTATCAATGCATATACATAAACACATGCGGACATACCTCGTGCACAAATATGCACCTATACTTGTTTGTCTACGAAATATGTATGTATGTATGTATGTATGCATATATAAAATGTTTACAAGCATATTCATACACATACATGCCCATTATACATAAATAATTACATATAACGCAGTTATGGTTATGTTCCTTTTCTCTTTTTGCGTTTATCTATGTTTCTGCATACGATGTTAAATATGTTGTATTTGTACATGTGTGTATAATAAGTGACCATCAACACTAACGCCAACTTTACATATGTTTTTAGAGCAAACGCACAGAAACGAGGTATAGATACAGATATGTTTTTATTGTGGTATAATTTTCTTAAGGCGATTATGGTAACGTAAACAAACATGCGGCTCTTTGATAGTTATTACGTTAGGATTAAAAGCAGAACATAAATATTTGTACGTATGAATATATAAATATATATATTGTAAATATATTTGCATATATGAATGTGTATAAATCTTTTACAATTACTAATATTTTTTTTTAACCTGAGGTAAATTTAGTAATTTTTTTAGTTATTGCATATTCTGCTTAACTTTTATAATCCTGAGATTTAATTAAAATTCAACAAAATTCAATCACAATTCAATTTGGAAGCAGAAAATTAAAAATTACAATTTAATCAAAAGCCTAAGTACAGGCAACGATTTTCCAATTATAAAATTTTAGCAAGAATAACATAACGTTGTAAGTTTTACAGTAAGTTTATTACAAGTTTCATTTACGCACATTTATGAAAGTTGTTGTATGTTGGATTATGCTTTCTTTTACATTATATGTGTGAGTATACTAAGTTTGGCAGCCACTTGGCGGCAGCAAATTATAAAGAGTTCCATAATGTATATATATATCGTTCTCAGTCTAAGACACTCGATTTGAACTATGAACTATGGACATCCGTTCATCTATCTGTTACACACTTTTCAACATTTGATAAAATGAATATGATGCTCTAACTGACGACGTCATATAGTAAAGTAGCCTTATGCAAGTGACGATTGTTGAAAAGATTAACAACAGGTGGCGGAAATAGGGATTAACATGAAAGTGTCGCAATGAAGTTAGGTATTAATAACTTACTTGTAGAAGGGTATATAAGCAGAATATTTGCCAAAGACAAAGTCAGTCGAGTGAGGATAGAGATGAATTGTAATATTTTAGCATACATGACCTGAAGGAGCATTAACGTTGCATATATAAATTCCCGTAAATAAGTTGTACATCAAAATAGATTATTGCACGAACTTAGTCTCGGAAAGATCCGAATAAAAATTACAAATCAAAGAAATCTTTTCCGTTACGTTTGTCCGTTCGTTTTATATGATAAAATTTTTGAAGTCGCCAAAATTGCTATGAAAGCTTAAATTATGCTCACACTTTCTCGATTCAATTCCACGAATAGAGCTGCGCAGCTATGATGTTCCTTCCCAAACGTGATCATAATAATTTTGATGCAAAAACAATCTCTGAAGAAAGATTGAATTTTTCAATATTAGACTCAAGCTCAAGACTCTGTGGACGGAAGGGACCAATGGTACTATTTATGCTTAACTCAAGCCAGAATAATATGCTTATCTACGTTATTTCTTCTTCTCAACGTTTTTGGTAAGAAAATTCAATCTTGCTTATTGTGGACGCACGTTGATCTCCGAGAATAAAGTTGTTTTGTTGATTTTTCTAGTATCCGTAAATCGCAAAAGTTTTGAAAATGATTATTTTATAATTTTACTCTAATGTACAACTGAAGTTTCATTTTAATGTCGAACATATAGATAAACACTGAACAGAAATTGTACCAGAGTAAGCACACACACTGACAAATGCTACCAGAACAATAATAATACTTAACAGTACTCAAGAAGTGCCCATCCGCTCGATGACATTACCGCAACTAATGAAAAGCCTAACAATTTTTATTAAAAAATTATCTTCAGAAGAAATCTTTATTAGTCTTAGGAGAGCAATTCGAAACCACGTTAACCCTTTGGCGTTTCGAACGAAAGAGAAAATTTTATTGAAATTAAGATACACGTCTCTAGTCTAATTTTATGTAAACGTATGAGATTTAGGGTGTAATTTTTTAGTACAATACAGTACGATACTTAATAAAAAAAAATTTAAATAATCGATTTATTTTACAATAACACTTTCCACATGTATTTTGTACTTTTATTTTGCTGAAGGTGTTGTTAATATATTTACTAAATTTTGCTTTGTTGCTGTATTCTTGTGCTTCTGATTCGTTGTTGGCATACTTTGTTGCTCTTATAAAATACAAATGCTTGTATTCAGTTTCCATAGCCATAGTTTCGACTTCTCAGATTTATCAGATTTTTATGGCTACATCGGCAGATCTATGATTTTCAATAGCAGCGCTTATAGTTTTATAACCAGACGCAAATTACGAATTTAGGCGTGATCCCGCTTACATACACGTCTACGAAACTAAAACAACCTCGAACCACGCCTATAAATGGTTTTCAATTTTCGTCTATAACTTCCGATCCGATGAATACATACTGGTACCCTAATGTTATCCAGATTCACGTGCATGTAAATAGTTGGGTTAGCGCTTATATCTCCTTTTCCGATCATTGTCATCTCTTGAATACTGTGTCCTACTATGTCCTTATGTTACTAGATTTACTGTCATTGACCATAAATACGCCAATATATGCCGAAAATTGTACATTATTTTTATAAAAAGGCGTATTTTTCATGAGAGCTCTCGCAATGGAACTTGTCCAAAACGTCAAACTGACCTGATCCAAATTTATCTTAACTTAACTTTAACATATTAAGGTTTTTATTATTTTCACGTTAATTCCGTCATAAAAAACTACAAGTTGAACTTTGTCATCATGCAAGCGCTTACTTTTCATAAGAACCCCTATATATGGTGTGATCTAAAACATAGATTTGTGTGACCCAAGATTTGCTACGGTTCAATTTTATGCCGCATTGCTATTATAAAATATTAAAGAAGAGTTTGCTATTCTTTATCTTTTAAAGGAATGGTGTCCAACTCGCTAGACTATTAATTAATATTTATGTGAAATTATTAATGCGAGCAAATTTTTATCACAAAATATCAAAAATTGATTGTTTTTGCTTATTTTTCATAAGAATTCTTTTACGCAACGTCCAATCTAATTATTCTTATGAAACGATTTTCATCATAAAATTTTAAAAATTAAATCTCTTTCCAAAGGACTTAATGAGAATCCTTTTATTGGATCCAACGAACACGTCCACGCAGCTTAAATTTAGTTCACTTCATTTTTATATCAAATTTCTATTGTGATCCATTTTGCAGCTTAAATTATTGGAAATTGGACCTTTTTCCCATATGAAGAATCACTTTCCGTAAGAACGATTATGTGGAAGGGGGTTTAAAAAAATTGCCCCATTTGATCCAAAATTTTCACACCGACTACGAATGCCAAAATAGTATTCCTCAGGGATTTCTATTGAAATTTGCAATATTTCTTCACATAACGACTTGTCAAAATAAGGCGTCATATGGGGAATGATCGAAAATGTGATCCCATCCGAACAATTTGCAATAGCTTTTGTCCTTCACCCAAAATATGACAGCAGACCAAATTTCATGAAAATATCTCAAACATTGCTATCTGTACGAAGAATTCAATAACATGGACAGACATAAGTCGCAGAACCGGTCACCTTGCCAGACGGACAGATGGATGGCCATGCTTAGATCGACTCAAAATAAAATGTGGCTCAATCTCAAATTCTTTCGACTGTTACATACGTATGCACAAACTTGGTATATCCCGTACAACAATAACAATAAGTTCTAAGGTATAAAACTCCAAAATTCGATGTACTTTTTCTTTGTGAACGTTTCAAGCAGTCTGACGTCATATCAAGAAACCAAAAACAGAATTTGTGCCCACATAAATAATGCGAACGAAAGAGCAAGCTGTGAAAGTACCGCTCATCAACAGTCCTACTACTGTAATTTATAACAGAAACAAAAAAATTTACTGAGAGTTTACATGTTTGTATTTTGTCTCTGTTCAGTTTATAATGTTTGCCTATGTCAGTGTATGTGATGCGTGCATGTGTATTGTGACTTATTACTTTCATTTTTACTTAGTTATCGCAAGTCCTGTGCATAGTAATATAGTTCGTAAATGTGTTTATAAAAATTTCCAAAACATTGCCCAACAACGACACATTCAGTTTCGGCTTTTGGAGGAACAGACGCAGACATCATAATTCAGTTGCACAATACTTTATAACAGATCCGACATCTACGTCAACTTTGTCTATTTTTGTTTAACTATCTTTTGGTACTAAACTTAAAGTCGATACTTAAAGTTTATGGTTTTCGGGACGATGTATTTATTCGCTTTTCAAACTTCCGATACTCGTAAAAATTGTTTTTGGCGTGTAGTACAAAATATGCAGCATTCGCTGGATGACATGCCCGTATTTAATACAAGGCTTTACGACTGCTGCGATAACAGCAAATACTGAATTATTTCTTTTATTCCAGTTTCTGGACCCTATTGTATTCTTAATCAATACAAAATTTAGAGTTGATGTAGATATGTAGTCTCGTCAAAAGGCAATTCTCTGCCGTCTGAAACTGTAATTGAAACTCAGCTCAAACATAATATTTTAGTTCATCTTTAGAGATCATGGTTGTGAAAATATGGTGATCTGTTTATAAATCTCTGCTTTCGTTAGGTTTTCCTGAATTTCTTGCTTACGTTATATTTAATACTATGTCCAGAGAAAAAGGTGAATTTTTTATGACCCCAAAATCGTTTATCAATTTTTAAATGAATGAATCTCTTCTCAATTGATAGAACGGTGGCAGATGAGAACTAAGACTTGAATCTATGCATTCAACTCGGAAATAATCGCTCAGTCGAGCGAATATCGTGCAATGTCGACTCAAGACCGGAAAAACCGCGCCAAAGTCGTTCAAGTCAATCAAGGTGATGTTAATAGTTTTCTTCAAGTATCGTGGTGTTGTGCACTGTGAATTCCTTCCGCCGAGAAAATTGTTCAGAAGGTATATTTTTTAATTGTTATGAAAGCGAAGATTGATCTAAAGGAATAAATAAAGAATTTTGGGGTCATAAACAAATCCACCTTATTTGCCTTACACAGCATTGTAAACCATTGAAGACAAATACTTTTATTTTTCTCAGTGTTACTGATATATGTTTTAAAAAATTTGCTTTATTAACCTTACTACATATATATATATTAATGGTAAGTTACATATATAAGAAAATGGTAAAAATAATCGCAAACAGGTTTAGAAGAGCCAATAAATCGTGAATTATGGAGCAAACATTTAGGAACGTGAACAGAAAAAAAAAAAAAACCACCGGTTAAGCAATCAACCGTCTACTCTCTTAGAAACCAGTGCAAAATTACTCACGTTTCCATAAGTTTTCCAATATAATGAATGGAACATGCAAAGGATAGTCGAGTTAATATGAACACTTAACGTATACATAATATGTGTTCATGGAAAATGTGTTGGCTCATCATATGCTTGTAGAAGGGCTGCAGTCCTTTGCGGAATATATTTGTAGAGCTTCTGAACAGTTTGCAATGGAATGTTCCCAAAAGATGTGTGAGGATATTGTAATGCTCTTCAAAACAAAACTGAATCTTCGTAGCCAGGTGGCAGTGTTTGGCAGCAAAATGCTAACCGTCGTCAGAATTTCGTTATTGTGAATATCAAAATATTCATTCCACGACATTGACATCGAAATCATAACAGAAACTACTTGACCATAATAAGTAAACAGTTCGGATCTGTAGACTTCTTTGCTGGTCTTAATACAGAAACACAATTGATTGTGAGAAACAATGTAAGCGATGATTCATCGCACCGTACAGTATTCTTCCAATCACCAGGTGTTTAGGTTTTATGATCGCGCCACAACCTCTTTCGTCGCTTAACATTGGCTTCCACTATTAGGAAGCTTCGCAATTGTAGTCCTTCCATGAATTTTAGATTTGCAGAAGTTCCGTCGTGCGGTTTTCGTCCAAACAGTATTAGTCAAGTGAGTGTTGAGTTCTGTTGTCACTGTTCTGTTTGTGGTAGTTTTAGGTTGTCTGGCCTACAATTTTTTTTTTAATGTTCGTCGATGTCGGGTTAATTAATTTTTACTTTTGCTTGCTATTCTTCACCGATCCTTCACCGATATTCTTTCGCTGGGCTTTCTTTGATATGTTAAATAGTTCAGGTCATTATAGACGCTCCCGTTAACCGAGCACCAACGATTTGCTCCTTTTCGAAGTCTGGCAGGTCAATATTTCACCGATCGCTTCTTTTTAACCTATCAAGTTTATAATACGCTGAGCTTGTTTGTACTATACATACGCATTGCATTATTTGCTTAGAAGCAGTGCTGCGAATATGCAACAAAGCGATACTATATTGCGGGGTTTTCAAATTATTTTGCCCATCCCTTGTAAAGTTTCTGAAGAATAATCGATATAAATAAATAATCGTGATTTTTACCAGCGATGGTACTCTGAAGAATATTTGAAATAGTTTTAATCATTACATTATTGTTTTTTGAACAGTCTCAGCTTAAGAACGAACCTTGTTGAAAATGAATTAGATTATCATCGATCAAGAGCAAAAACCAAAATTTAATTTAACAGTTTTAGTCCAAAATAAAGTTTCTTTTAATAATGTTTATAAGCATAAAGGACTAAGAAATGAATTCAAGTCGAAGTCGTGAACTATGACATTACAACGAAGAATTTGAATCGGAAGTAAACAGCAAGTTTAAAGTATTGACTTATAACCTATCCTTCGAAAAGTGAGTTTTCATTATTTCTAATATTTATTTCTAATAATAGTCGAAATTGATTCGCAATAATAATTTGATATACAAATGAACCGAATTCGAACCACGAGAATAAATTTTTTTGAGCGCTTCCACTTTCCGTCAAAAGTAAGTCGTTAGATGGAAACAAGATATAATTTTTTATGATTTATCAGAAAAGCAATTGAAAAATTATTATTTAAGGCAAAGAGGCCCAAGGTGTTCAATGAACGGTCTTGCCCCGCTAAAATGCTTTCAATTGCTTTTTATCTCAATTTATAACATTTGTTTGACTGCACCTTCTGAAAGTGAGTGAACATCAATCGGTCGGAATATCCTGTTTGTGCATGTTATAAACATTACCATAAAAATTAAGACCTTTTGTTGAACGAGGTTGGTAGCGATGCAAGAAGGACATATACCGAACCTATTCTCTCTTTCATTATTTTTCTTTATTTAAGCTTTGATGGCATTTTTATATAAAATTCATAAAACAAAAATAAATATGCATGCATGTGCGCACATATATAAACGAAAAGATGAAACTTATATGTATATAGCTCTGCATAACATGTATGTTCATCCAAGTAATGTGGCTACAGTTATATATATACGTACTCAAGGCTTGACGTTTTGTCCTTTCGTTACACGCATGGTGTGAAAAATGTACATTTTAAGTGAAATTGCTTAATTTTTGGCCAAAGATAATAATCAGCTTAAAGCACAACACTGCATATAGAATAAATAGATACATTGAACATAAGATACGTTCTATCACATAAATGTATTTGCATATACGGACGTTTGAGTTTGTGAGTGCATATTTAAGTATATGGGAAAAAAAAAAGAACATTCAAAGCTATCAGAATATTATAAAGATTAAGTTATTTTGTGTATGTGTGTTTCTGTCTGCATACAAGTATATTCCACTAAGTATTTAAAACTATGTACTTGAACTCAGTCTATCGGTCCTTAACTGTATACTACGCTTGACTTAATACAATCTGAAATATTTTGTCACAAATTCTCAAATGCGTCAGTAGATGATGATAAAGTGTGCATGTCTGTCTATGCAATTGAAATGCCAACCTATGTAGAAAAAAAGGGGAATAATTGCGAAAATGGGCAAAAAAAAAAACAATTTTAAAATGAAATGTTTGTAAGTGTATGTGTGCAGACATTTTCAAACATCTAAACACTGTCAAGGGAATGCAAACACATGTGTCATGCGTGTAAAGTTGGGTGTACTAGCATCAATACAAATAAATTTTAATTTTCCGTGAACAAGCAGGCCAAGCTATTGTATGCCCCATATATGGACATTTAGATTTCAGAAACTTTCTCCGCTTTTCACTATAATTCTCTTCTCTCTTCTCTACCTATCCTTCCATCTGTCCATCTGTACCAATCTATCTGTGCACATTTTGTTAGTAATTGTATTTGTTAGTCGACGTGTGTCCACAACCAAACAACAAACTAAGTCAGAAAATTTAAAAATCTAGAATAGACAGACAACACATGATGCTTTCAATCTATCCGCTTATCAGTTCTACGTCTTTAGTTCTCGATGTACGCAAGCATTTCAATTTTTAACTTCTCTCGGTATTTTTTTTCTCGTAAATTTATTATAAAAATTCGTTAGTGTGATGAGAGATTTGTCGCGAATCGTTGATTTTATTGCTTCATTCACTTTTCCATGCTCTTCGTGTTTAGTGCTCTTTACTTAACTGAAAATTAAATAAAAATGTCTTTATTTATTATTTAACACTTTAAATATTTATATGTATCGTGAGCATATTGACTTTTTAAATGAAGTGAGTGAAAAAAAGGACAGTTAAAGCTCATAACATTGACGGTACATCACCAGCATCATTTCTTATTGACCAATACTCAGCCGTAGTTTGCTTGTCACAGATTCAATGATACTCAAATTACGAGCCAACTTGCATTTTATCTGTAGAATTTTATCATGCGATGAAATAAATAAATGCAGACAACATTCCTTTGCCTATGATAAGAGAGAGAGACAGAGCGCTCTAAGTCGAAAGATAACACTCTCACATTGCATTTTCGCAATGTTTTGATTAACAGAACTTAAATCAATATCTAAACGATTAATATATGAGCGGTATGTCTGAAACTGAACAAATGCCTAAATATTAACCGATTGCCGAACACTTTAGTTAATTCATGATTTACAAATAGTTCGCTAGAATATCATTTCTCTCGAATTTCCATTACAATCACACTGAAATCACTGAAAAGTATAATTATGTATAACAGTCAAGGGACTAAAAGTTTTAAGAACTCTCTCACTCTCGATTACTGTACGGCAGTCATAGATGAAAAATTTTCAAATATAAATTAAAAAGTACTAATAATTCCGTGACTTTATCATCACGCACTATATGCAACGCATTGCAAAAGCTGAACCTGTTGTTGTTGTTGTTGTTGTTGTTGTTGTTTAACAAAATAATGCAACAATATGCGAAACCATTGTAAACTTTTCAGAAATTTATTTTTTGTATTGCCCTATAATAGACGCTTTTAACCTTTTAGAATAGATGGGGAAAAAATTCACTTCCAAGGCCGCGAAAAAGCCACTGCTAAGCAGTTAGATTCTAATGCCTTCTAATGCCTGCTCATTTCTAATTTCATCTACCAAATGAAGTTTTTGGAACGTATTTATGTTTACTTAAAACGATTCGCAGTAAAAATAAGTTCGTTTTACTTCGCCGAAGCAAACGTTAATTGAATACGAGGCCGAAAGCGATTCGACAACTTCCAACTCTACTGCCAAGCAACAAAAAATCTCTACGAAAGTTTTTGCCATTTCCTAAAACGTACAATCTTGTCCTTGACAGATATAGCATATATCAAAACAAGCGCTTCCGATCAAAAAAACAGTCGAAGAATGGAGAAAAATAATAACAAATGCATTTTAAGAGAAAACGTATCTAGAACACATTTCAAAACATTGAATCCGCTTTTCTCGAAAGACGATTTTTCAAAACTTACAATAACAAATAATTCCAAATTTTGTTTTTTTTTATTTTTTATACGAATTTTTTAATACAAGACTCCAAAGAAAAATAGAAAAATAGATAAAAGAGATATTTTCAGAAACGTTATTTTCTTAATGAAAGATTGCCTTTGCTTTGCCGAAAACTGAACTTTATTGAACACACACAAATTATTTCCGCCTTTTTAACAGCAATATCTTCACGAATACCCTCAACTGATCCAAACCTATATCTATTCCTTCCTCCTATCTTTCCTAAAAGTTGATTTTCAAATGCTATGCTGAGTGTTTCTCTTAAGATCATTGCCATCTCGTTGCCATCTCATTCTATGCTAAGCCTTTGCCGCATTGCAGTTTAATAAAGAGAATGAAATTCTTGAATGATAGGAAAGTGAAAAGTATAATTAACTTAATTAAGTTATAGTTAAACGTATATTAAAGCATTTTGAACATGAATGTTATGCTAAACATTCACATAAGATAGATTTTACTTCCAAAGAGTCGAAAATAATTTCGCAATTAAACTCAATTAGTTTGAAATCTTCTTCCTAATCTCGCTTGTGGGAACTTCATTTACATGAATTTGACACTTCTCAATACTTGTCCGCTGCTTACTTAATACAAAATTCTAGTCACAATTTTTCGTAAAAAATTGGTAGAGAAATCATCAAAAATCTGTTGCAAAACTTTAACATACTTGCGATTGTCTGAGAGTAGACGTATTTAGCTTTTATGTAAATAACGTTGTGCATCTATTCCAGTTGGATATAGATTTTAGTGATTAAATTCTATTAAAACTTTTTTTTTTTTTAGTTGCTGTTAAACTCTAGCTTTAAATGTTTGCTTAGTATTTTTATCAGCTTAAATTGCTTAAATTTAAATTGCTTGCAAATACCATATCAGTTTCCATCTTTTGATTCCCCTTCCAATCAGAAAAGTTTAACACCACCTTACGCTGGCTTGCCTGCTTAGCCTGCTTTGCCAATCTAATCTAATCTTATTTATTCTAACCCGATATCGGAGCATTTAGGGAATTTACGAAAACTTACAAAAAATTCATCTTATATACGTATTTATATATAAATATATATATATATATATATATATATATATTACAATATGACATTAGCAAGCTTTAGAAGCCAAAGCGTTAGAAACCAAAAATTTCTGAGCAATTCTTTTTAAAAATCATCAGGCATTTTTCATTCAAATACAATCACACAAATAAACAAACAGTCAAAGAACATGCCAGACGTAAAAAACAGCAATCGTCTATAAGAACAAAGGAAAAGATATACATGCATACATACACCCATAATTAAATGAATAAACAATTTCATTCATTCATCCAACAACATGCCTTTTTACTGAGTAAACAAAGCGTTCATATAGAAGTGCACACGTACAATGAGTGGAGGGGGACGACTAGTGATGCTTAAACGATATTTTCAGAAAAATGTGAAATACGAATATGCAAATACACGCATCCACACATCTGAGCCGCTTAAAAAGATCATAGTCAGACACCCGTTTACTTGAATTTGCAGTGAAAAGAAAGACATGCCTTTGCCTATGTCGATGCAGTAGTAACGATGACTGCTTACGCCTCACCATGACTGGTGTGTGTGAAGTGGACTGTAAATATATTTCTTATTACGATGGAAGCAATTGCATGCATTTACATATATTTTCTTTCAGAACATTTAAGGATTTCAGGATTTCGAAATAAAAGAATAAAAAACAAAAATTAATATTTCGACCACTCTATCCCCCCTATTAATAGTATGTAGTTAGAATAAAAGTAATCTTTTCCAAGCGATCACATAGTATCCGAAAACTGTTTAAAGAAATTTTGCAATGAATTATTTATACCCCACCATAATTTAAAAGAAATGCTTTCCTTAACGCATACCAATAGGACTTAGCTTGCAATTGTGTTCATTATATTTAGTTACATACTCCTTAATATAAATAATTACACACGCAAATAAGCTATTATTGCTTCGGCATAATATCTACTTTTTGTACCCGACCATTAAGCCAGCTCATGAAAAATGCATTCCGCAATTAAAATAGAGCCTCAGAAAAAACGCTTGGAAAACGTACGACACGCAATAATAAGATATTAAAACATATTCATTTACATTAACAAAGTCCTTGTTTCGTCCCGATCAACACAAACTTTAACACAACACAGCCATATTTAAAACTTAAAAAAGAAAACAAAATTAAATTCGGTCGCGACCGAATCTTTTGTACCCATCACCGTTAACCCTAAAAAAAGGACAAAACAAATAAAAGAACAAAGTTGTCATACTCAAAAATATGGAGTGGGCGCGGGCGCCGTGTCGGCGTTGTAGGCGTGTCCTTTGAAAACTTTAGGTCAATTCGAAATTCTTTTAGAAATTTGTAGACGATATCTTCATTTCCGCTAACGGGAGAATGTTTACCACACATTCTACAAAACTGCGCAGAGAGACAGATAGACAGACGCACAGGCGGACATATTTAGGTGCATTCTAGATTTAATACTGGCCAATAATTTGTATACTTTATGGGCTTTTCGAAGATTGTTTCTCTGCACTATAAAGGTATTGGAAAACTAACTCAATTTTGATGCACTCTAATATTTTGGGTAGGCGTGATCAATTTTTTCCAGTTTTGCGCCCAAATTCTACAGTATCGCCCATTCAAATTTTTGTACATTTATTTACTATAGTTTTCTTTTATTTATTGTAGTATTTTTCATTCCCTTTGAAAAACAGAGGTGTTCTCAATTTACGCGGCGCTATGGGCGTGTGCTTCGACTGATTTAGCCCATTTTCAATACCAATCTACATGCAAAAATTTGAAGCCGATAGCTTCATTTTTGCGGTCAGAAGAACACACACACACACACAACACACATTACGGTCACATGGACAGATGGACAGACAGACATGCTTAAATTGATTTACAATTTGATGCTGATTAACAAAATATATAGTTTGTGAGATCACCGATGTTTCCTTCTGGGCGTTGCAAACGTTTTCACAAAATGATTATACTCCTCCTGATGGGTATAAAATGGAAATGTACACAATACAATCCTAAAACTCTAACAGACGGAAGATAATTGCCATACTATCCAACACCATAAACTTTTACAGTGAATTTATTATATCTTGGAGTTGGAGAACAAAAAGCAGCACAGAAAAGGAAAACAAAAGAAAGTTAGTTCTCCTTTACTAAAACCGTTCCCAAAGCAATGTTTTATTGGTGTGTACATATATATATATATATATATATATATATATATATTTGTGTGTGTGTGTGTAAGGGTTTTATATTCGTTTATATAATTATTTCCCAGGACATTTAACATAATTCTTTACCGAATTCGTTGCTGTTATTGTTTTGCTTAATTGCTCAGAGTGATTGGTCGCTAGCATAAGCATTAGCATTTAAAATATTGACATTTCAACACAACATGAAGTCGGAGAAAGCCGATTTTTAAACGCCCTACACCAATTCACCAGCTACAACACTTTAATTATTCTCGTTCTAAAATACCGAAAATCATACGCGGCGTTCACATACGTACTCGCTCTTCATGACAATCCAAAATATGAACCGATTTGGTCCAATTTTAGTACAGCTATTTTTTTTTTTTTTTTTTTGAATTTAGTTTTTAAATCGCGGTCAATGCAGTAAAATGCGTTATTGCGAAGAAAATAAATTAAAAGTAAAAATAAACGCTTTTTCCGTTTTTTTTTTTTTTTTTTTTTTGCCGTAGAACTTATTACTCTTCATCTAATTTCGTCGTCATATATCAAAAATGGACAATAATGTCATGCAAACATTTATTTTCTGTAAAAATGTTCTTATGGGAGCATATCCAAAAAATACTGCGACACAATTCAAATCTTGCACATTTGTTTAGTACGGCAATATTTTATATGCCACTGAGAAATATTTATGACGAGATTTGTGAAAAATTACATAGCTTTTTATATAAAGAGTCTTTTAAAGGGAAATTTTAAGGAAAGTCGTCACAAAAATCGTTCGATCCAAAAAACTTCTAATAGCGTCTGCCCTTCAGGCAAAAGATGTGAGAGTACCAAGTTTCATCAAGATATCTGGAACAAAAGATTACATAGGCAGACATGGATTCAAATTAAGTTTCTAAAGTGATTGATATACTAAAGTTTAGATATATTACAAGGTCTGCATACATCCGCACAATTTTTACATACCTCTACCACAAATGGTGTAGAATTTTATAACAAAAAATCTTCAAAGTTCGAAATTAACTAACGAAGTATAAGAACTTAGACGTAATGGATTCCTACTGCAATCTTGCGAAGCCCTATTATTAGGGCTGAATTCTAGACTAAACTTTCACCGACAGAAAAAAATCCAATTTTAATAAGATTCTGATTTGCACACATTATCATATGAATTCTATTCCATTCTACTTGTACCAAACGTAACTCGAGAAATTGTGTCAGTCCCGTAAACCCGCTCTTATGTTTAATCCATAATCTTGTAGTTTTCAACATACTTCACTGAGCTAAGTGCAGAGGCAAAAATATTATAGAATCATGGTCGTCCAATATTGTCTACTAAAGCTTATTCCCTCCATTGAAACAATCCTGGCAATCTTGGGCATAAGAATATAAACCATTGTATTAGCATGACATACAATATGCAGGCAGTCACAGGTCTTAGGAATAAAAATATTTCTTCTCACCGTTTTGTAATATAAATGAAGGCATTGATTTAAGCAAATATCGAACAAAATTAGGTTGATCGGTGAGAGCGAGAGAGAGAGAGAGAGAGAGAAGGGGTCTAAAAATGCATTCCAAATGTGTTAAAAGTGATTTCTTGCTACACAGCACCTTTTGCCCGACATTACGAAGCCATTTTACTACTTGCTTTTCAAACATACAGTATTTAATTTTTGTTGTTGCTTTCTCAATACTTGGCCATCCATTAAATGTCTTATAATCCTTTAGGTCTGTAGTAGTCGCACTACGGGCCAGTTCGTTTTTTAATGATTTCCATATTTGGTCCCAGCTTTTGTGTTCACAGTTCTTGCTATAATACCTGCAGATGATATTATTATTAGCGTTATTTTAATCCTTTCAATTTCCTATCGTCGCTTTATTGGTATTATCGATGCTATATCTTTATCATTTTTTTTTTCTAAATATTTTTCAGTCACCTTTCCATCCTTCGGTATCGGCATTCACTCTATTATTTTTACTATTATTATTTTCATCCCTTTTTAAAAATGAATAGTGGGCTATAATTAGACGTGATGCTAGGCCTCAACATTCTCCCGAGTAGATTTACTGGCCATACACTGTAAACCAATGCGGTACTCCAGTGATAGATTGTTGTAGTTATAGGTATTTTCCCACTCTCAGGGGGGCGCCGGTTCACGCATGAATAACCCGAATGCCAGCGGGCATTGTGAGGTTACGTTTGCCTACAAGTACTCCATTAAATCGCTACGACATCTGTCTCGCTCATGATTGTTGCTGCTTTGATAACGACTACCTTTTGTATTTCAATTTTATTTTTTTTATATAACGAATTTATAGTTCACTTAGGTATTGTACGCATGGAACGGGCTACTATTCGGACTATGTCTATCATTTCCCGGTTTAGTATGTTCTTGAGATAGTCGGTCGAGTTGGTGACATTTTTTCCCCTTGCGCTTATGCTTTCTTGAATATTATTTACATACGAAACTGCGAAATTAATTATCTTCGCCGTTTTATTTTGCTTATCTATAACTATATCTATATCTGATCTTATATCTGGAAAGTTGTTGGTTAATATTGATCAACCCAATATTTCATATATCGTTGATTCTCATGATGATAATAGGTTTCGGTCTTACTATACTTAGATATATTATCTCTCCTACATTATCGTGTATACGTTCGTGCTGCTTGGATGCTAATGGATGAACAACTATTAAGCAGATATGAAATCGTTTTCGCAATACTACCACATCTACGACAACTGTCATCTGTTATTGTATTGTCGTGGATGACATATTTTTTGTAGTTTTTTGTGTGTATTGTGTGGGCTGTGCTGTAACGAAGCCTTCTGTCCTTGTACGTAATATGTTAGTATATTTCAGCCAATTGTTGGTAATTTCGAGATCAATACATTGCTGCTTCATTACATTTCGATATTTTCCATGTAATGCTTTGCATTTTTGGATTTTTGCATTAGGTTTTCTATTATGATTGATTGGGTTCGACTATTGATTAGATTAGATTTAGTGGTGTTAGGGGTTATAATCTGCGTTTAATATGGATCTGTAGAAGGTTGATGTTAATGCTGTGCTTTTAAAGCATTTAAGAGGTTTTTCTATTTGTTTCTCTCTCTCTTTCCATTTGATGAATTTGGACGACAATGTTCGCTTACGGTAATGGCTGTTCTGACTTTTCTATCCAAATCATTTAATCATTAAATCTATCTGCGACCAGAATGAAATTCCAAATGTAGATATTTGTGGCATTCATTTCTTAAAAGTGGAGTTATCTGATCACCCTTGGCTGTGGAAAAACTTTCCCACGAAGTATATTTACCTTTAGATACATTCTATATTTCGAGTTTTTCGATGCCAAATTCCATTTTTATATCCTTCGTGAAAATTTCTACTATTTTCAGCAGATTGTCGAGAGTTAATTTTATGTTCGCGTAGAGTTTTTTTTACATCCATGTAAAGACAATATGAGATTTTATTGTAAGTGTATTGACTTTGTTGAAAGAGTAAGGAGAGCGGTTTTAGTGCTACTATTATTATCATTATCATCTTTATTCGCCTTAATATTATAAAGTCTACTCCAATCATCATCATCATCATCATCATCATCAACTGATCTTAGGCACTAAATACTTCTTTTGTTTTCTTTGGTTTTTTTTTTCTTTTCGTAAAACTAGATAACAAACACACAAGCTCGTCCAGTTCGATCAGCTCGGCTGATCAAACCGTAGCGAAAATCAAGGTGATGCGATAATTAATAGCGCACAATACTTAAGTCTCATCATAATTAACAAAATCAGCAGCACCAGCGTTGAAAACGTGTACATAAAAATAAATTCAAATTGTAAGTGAAATGCGTAAAGAATTAAAATAAATAAAATAAATAAATAAATAATTTATTAGGAATGTTGTGAGTGGAATGGGAAGAGCAAACATAATGAGGAAGCTGCAAAACATTAAAAAATATTTTTAAATCTAATGCGACAAAAAATTTGGAAAAAGAAAAATTGCTTTAAGCAAAAGTTCGATTTGCAAAAAAGTTGAACCTCTCTGTTCGAGTTAAAGGCAAATAGAGTATATATTTAATTAACCAATGGTGGCAATTAAAAATTCTCTAATAGTGGCAGTTGTATAAGAACTATGATTGCATTGCCGTTAACGAAGAACAAAAAAATCAGAACAAATATACGAAAACAATAAAACCGGCCAGAAGTTTACAACACACAATAGTTGTATTTATAATAGAGTTGTTATACTGTGGCAATCCAGCACCAGCACCAGCACCAGCACCGCTGGTAGTGTCACAATAAAGTTATTATTAAACAACGACGAAAGTTTTCACCGGACAAAGTGCTGCAGTTAAATATTAAAGTAGAGAACGGAAGAAGAAAATTTACGCGAACACTTTATCCTGAGAATAACGTCATATGTTTTAAGTAAATAGATAATATATACAACTGCACAAATATTATATGGTCTTCAACTGAACTCTCCTCTCTTTCTCCTTTTTTTTACATTACATGATAATAGTTAACAACGGCGCATAAAGAAGAAGAAGAATACAAAAAATGTGAAAAAATCTAAGAAAAAAAAAAAAAAAAAAAAACTTTGCGAATACATAGAGATAAACATTAACAATGATAAAGAAAACATGTTCGAAAGAAAAGAAAGGAAACTTTTTCAATTCTTCTGTATATTTAGTTGTTAACTATAAAGAAATATCTGCACAGATAGAATGTTTTTAATTTTACTTTATCGCAGAGCAGTGAGTATCCAGTCACTATTCATATCAGTTTAGCTCAGTTCAGTTCAGTTCAGTTCAGTTCAGTTCAGTTGAACACAATTCACTATGAGAAGAAAAGGCGAGTAAAACTCTTGTTTATTAGTCTTACAATTTACAGCTCCAAGGCCTCTGCTTGTAGCTGCTACCGCTGCCTCTGACGATGAAGTCCATAATTGCCGGCCCAAGAATAACAATAAAGCCATCTTACCTACATTTCATAATAAAGTATACGAATAAAGGCAGCAGTGTATCCAAGGTTTTCAGTGTTAATTCCTTTCAAAAAAAAAAAATAAAGAAAGCTTCTGTTGCAGCTCGTCCCAACATCCTTTAAGGAAATACAATGCAAAAGAGAGAGAGAATTAAGCAAACACACGCCATTATAAATCTACTCGTCGTCGTGATATCTTAGAGCATCTTTCAACCAATACATGAGTAAAGAATACTGACTTTCGCAACGAATAAAACGAACAAATCTTACCGCTTAAGCGTATCTGTCGGTTGCAACACACTTACTTGTAAAACTTCTCTCCCAATAACGCATTTGTTATGTAATATAAATTTGTGAGCATAAATTTGGCTAATAACTTTGTTTAACTAAAAACTTTCTTATTCTCAGCTATTAATGCATATTAAATTTTCTTGAAATTGGACAAGTTTAAGTACTTGACAAAGTCGATCATTTCATTAGTTTGAAATGCGGATGGCATGTGCATGAGAGAATTCTAATTCTAATTCAGCGTAAATTGTTGAAAGCGCTCAACATTGAACGACCAATTCAGCCTGAATTCATATTTAATTTTAGATTCTGATTCGTTAGCAGTAAGAACAAATGCGTACAAAATATGCTAAACAATTCATAAATATTTGAGTACAATTATTGCAGTACAGTTTCGAAATTAGTTTCTCGCTCATTTTCAGTTGACTATCACAAGAGTGAAGACGCTGCTCAAGTAACAATAAGTCATCGATTGAATAAACTTTAATAAGCAGTGACAATGTATTGCAAACATGGCATTGAAGATAGGGTTCATGCGATGTTGTTAGCGATTTTTGAACGGAATTTACTATAGCAGGCCGAGCATTGTCATGATAAAAAATCACCTCACTATGTCATCACGCAATTCGCATTCATTTTCACCTTAATTGCCAACGATTATCGGTATTAATGATTTTGCGCATCATGCATCACTTCGTATCTTCGGCCACGTTAACACGTTCGCGGACACTAAAAATTTAAGGGAGCTGCCAAAAAATAGACAGACAATTATTTTTGAAACTAGTTGTAATATCCAAAATCTGATTATACATATATTATAAGAGTAGTCCAGAACATCGTATTTTAATTGTTATCTGAAATGAATGTTATAGCAATTGGTCATTACTTTGAAATCTCTATTAATTACAAAAACTTATGGTTACATGAAATTAAATGAAGAAAAATTGGCTTTAAAATTTGAATGCTGTAGCATTCACGTCATTTTGCATCACTATGAAAATGAATGCTATAGCATTCGCGTCCGCGAACGTGTTAATTTTTCTTTGCCGATCATGATTCGATGACTTCATTTTCCAGCATTAGGATCATAAAAAATCAATTGTTGTACCAGCAAATTTTAATGCCGTGAGACTGGCTTAATTCCGCCAGCATATACATAAAATATTACACCATCACTTAGACGTCAAAGAAGTCTGCCCTCGCTGGCTCTCATATAATTTGACAATATCTCAAAAAAAAAAAAAAAAAATACTTTTGTTGATTGAAGCAAACCGGCAATGCGGCGCTTTAATACACATACATAAGATTGTAATAAGTACGCGCACGAGCGCGAAAATAAACAGCAATTGTAATTTAAAGCGAATCAAATCTAACAAAAATTGTTCAAAAGAATGGCAATACGAGCCCCTACACAGTTTTCCTAACAACCCATTATTTAAACACTCAACCGTTCGAATTAGCCGGCCATATATCGTCTAATCCTGATTTGGTACCTTATTACTTCTCCTTATTCCCGAACCTCAACAATAGATTATATGAACAACGATTTTTATCAGCAAGAAAAGCCCATTTTTAGACTAGTCTTGAGCGTAGTGGAAGAAATGCTACGATAATTGGCTCGAAAGTATGCAGAAGTATACATATTAGAAGTATAGATCCTAATGGAAAGGTGACAAATTACTCTCTCTCTCTCTATCTCTCTCTCTCTTCATTATCAAGCTCAACTCAAGCTCATCAAATTTTATTATGCTTGCAAAGTCACAGAAAATAAATCCACACAGAAAGTCAAAGGTTCGTAGGCTAGAGGCCAACACTCGCACTGCCATAATTAATGCTACCCTCCAATTTCGACAACACTTATCTGCCTATGAGTCCACGGAATTATTATTGCGTCTTCTTCTATTGTAATAATGTTTCTCTTCTTCTTCTTCTTTTGACTATTACTACTAGTATTTCTTCCATCGCTTATATAAATATTTTAGAAAAATTTTCTCATCATTTCTCTTACAAGAATCAATTCCGAAAAAAAAAAATTTGTATTGAGCTAAACCAAAGGTGAAGAAATATTAAATTTTAGCCAACAAATAAAAGTCATCAACTGAAAAGTAAAAGATCGCTTTTACTCATTCATTTATTTATTTATTTATTTATTTATTTACTTACTTACAGATGGTACTCAACTAAAATAAACTAACAGTTGAAATCAATTGACTCTTAGAACTAAATCTTATACTAGCTATTGTTAAAAACTAGTATGAAGCAAAGAAAGAGAAAAATAAATAAATAACATAAACAATTAAACAATAATTCAGGTATAAATAAATAAGAAAGAAAAAACAAAAGAAAGCATGTACACAGCTTTACACAGAGACACACCCCCCACAACCGGTACAGAGCAAAGTTGCAAGTGACACCCTAATCACCATTTGCAAACATTGCAAAAGCTGGGCAACCGATAACAGTAAAGAACGCGAGTTCATTTTCGAATCATAATGAGATGTTAAGATTGCAAGTGAGCTTAAATGCGAGATAAGAAAATCGCGCGTATTAAGCAAAGTTGTTTCGATAGACTTTAAAGAATCCGATGTTCGGGTTAAGTGATAGGTTTCTACCAACAACTCAAAAAGGGTTGAACAGCTCATAATTATATTTACGTTGACTCGGCTTAATAAAAATAAACTGCCTAGAGAAGTGGTTAGGGATGTTAAAGCTTATCTCAGCAAGTAAAACGAGCGAATCGCTAGTACTATTAATTAACTTAATTAAGAAGGAAACACGACGCATGAGACGGTGAGAATAAAAAAAGTCACCTATTTTCATAAGCGGATCCAACCCAAATTCCTAAAAGCAAACAGCAAGGATTGCTTTTGAACGGGCGCAATTGAACACACAACAGAGGCATACCCAAGTATTGGGAGTAAGTAAGCACATGTATAGACTTTTTGTAATGTAAGGATCCTTCAGTTGTTTGGACCATCTCATAACGAAACAACGCGTCGACTTAAAGAACGATCAATGTGCACATTAAAAAATAATCTTCGATCGAACAATATTCATAAAATGGCAAATAAATAAAGAATTTTTATATGAAAGATTTTCTAACACATATTAAGTATGTAGCGTATGTTATGCCTTTAATTCAAATTTTTCAATATTGCTTTTTAGGCAGAAAAAAAATTCGTCTTTTTAAAGGAACTCGACGCAAGGAATAGAACGTAAGGACTTGTAACTTGCGAGTTGCGTGATGCTTACATCAGTTGGATAAACTTAAAGACTTATTACCAAATGTGTCAAAATAGCGTCCCAGAAGTAAGATCAGGGGATGTATTGTACGTTAGATGTGCACTTACACGAACGAATAAAATCAAATTCATGTTGTTACTTAAAAGCATACAATAGAGAAATGGATTAGGACAAGAACACAATGTGCTCCCGCACACATACATATTTACATGCTAAAAGCATAAGCTAAGGAACCTATAGAGAATTGCATTACGTGTCGAAGCATCTGTTTTTGTGTGCGCGAACTTAGACAAAATTGGGAATTTTACTGTTGTCTATATATTTGCATGTAAACCTTTGCTCTTTGAGTAGTTAAACAACACTAAGTTTTGTCATTTTCTGTCAGGATTGAGGTTAGTATAACAACAAGGAAAACATTGTCATTAGTGTTGGCATAATTAACATTACTCCAAGTGTGTTTGTTAAACGGAAGTATCAACTTGTTCATGTTAACCATAAAACAGTTTTTTTCCAACATAATCGTAATAAGAAAGTGTGCTTTAATGCTCCCTAGAACTAAAGTTCCAAAGAATTAGAAAAAAACAAATTTAAAAAAAACAACATAAAATGATTCATTATAGAATATTGAAAATCACCGCTATTTGTCTCCGTCCTCTATAGTTGGATAGGAATTGTCAAGAAAGTCGACCAAGACACGGTGATAATTGTACTAAAAACGAATGTTGAACATTTGTGTCAGAGTCAGCGAAAGTCTTACCATTCACTTCTAATATGAAATTTCGATGTTTGCTCAATTAAAAGCAGTTTCCTTAATGGTTACGCCCCCTTTTTGTAGATACTCGGCGGTTTTTTCCGCAAGATAGTGTTAATGCCTATACATCGGGCAACACTTACTGATTGTCCCAATCGAACATATGCGTAAAAGGTGACATTTCACCTTACATTTCTTGTGACGAGGGCTTTCTAATGCTTTGCTCCTATAAAAACTTACATTGATTTGAAAATGAGTAAAATATCTGAAGAAATATGCTAAGCGATGCTTTTTTGCAATAAAAAAGGTAAACGCGCTGAAAAACAAAACAATTGTGAGATGTGCGGTGAGAATGCTGTGAATGAACGAAGGACGCAATAGCAATTTCTCGATTATCTTCCGGAAATTTCGATATCAAAGGTGCACCTCGCAGTCGCTGAAAAAGTCGATGAAAAGTGTTACGACCCGCCTAAAAGCGATTGGAACTGTTACTGCCCATACATATTGAGGTCATTTGAACAAAATTTGAACAAAAACGGCTAAAACGGCTACGATAAGAAAAATGGCCAAAATACCTGGAAGTACCTAATAAAAGACTTTTATATTCAATTCATCGTCTACATCAAAGACGAATAATCAAAATACGCGAACACACTACACAATGCGACTTAATTTTAAAGAGAAAACATTGGCTTCTCTCAACAAGTACAAGATTTATTCTCTCATAAAGGACATAATCGGAGTATTGTGCTTGCTGTGTTACAATCAAAAAATAATTTCGAAAATGTATTTCACTTACTATATCTTAAAAGCAAAGACTGTTCGTATTTTTACGAAAAATACTACTAAATTACATAAGTGGATATAGAGGATATAAAAACAAATAGAAACATTATAGTGGGCCACTGGTCTGAACCAATTTTAATACTGGTCGTCCTTGAGCCAAAAAACGCCATTGTACTAAATTACATCAAAATATTTCAAAAATTACGTCCTCTAAATAAAACACACAAGAAACGAAGGCGTTCAGACGTATGGATGGACATGAATATGAAAGAATCGCTTTCTCAATCGATGGATGTGATAAGAAACGGGAATTTCTTAAGCCTTTCTATATGTTACATACATCCGCACTCTTGCACCACGAGTGATGAGTGAGTATAAAATCATACAAAAGCCGAAGTTGCAGCCAATATCTGACAAATTTTGCTACCAAATGTTAGATCGTCTGCTTTTCTACAAATTATATAAGATATTAAAATTTGTTTCATATGGAAATTTATCATTTCCGGTTGTTATTTCTTCCTTTCGTCGCATCTGAATTTTCGCCAATAGGCGGATGCATAGGGCGTGAACGATTTCTTGGGGTTATTATCAATAAAGAAGAAGAAAAAATGGGAATTGAATCAATCAAATCCACATTTCGTTATAAATAAAGCAAAGGTAAAAATCAAAAAAGATCGAAAAGGCAATAAAAGCAAATACAATAACATTTTACGCTACACAGATATCGTTATAATAAAAAACATTCACACATATCTGTAAATTACAAAAAAAAAAAAACATAAAGAAAACCCATGCAAATTGAGTTGTGACCGCATAAAGCACACTTCTACACATGCATACAAAGCAGGAGGAGCAAATAGAAAATTTCGTATATATGAATATGTAAGAAAGTTCAACAGACCCAAATTTCAATAAATAGACTTTACATGTAACAGGAATGGAAGAACTGTTCTGCATACTGCAGCTTCTAAGCTTCTAATTGTGAAGTCGAGTTGAGAAAGTCGAATATGAAGAGAGGGAATGCTCGGCATATGAGCAAATTTCCATTTTTTTTTTTTTCGCGATTTTCCTATCGATTATACTTTTACTTTCACTTCATACATTTTCGCAGTACAGAAAGCATAACCACAAAAAGTTTTTCATGAAACTGTTATTGTCGAAAGGAAATTGAAAGGAAATCTTGCAATTCTAATATTCAAATATATGGGCTTATCCGTCGGAATGTGTTTGTGCAGCGTATGTATACGAAATCGAATACAGTTTTGTCAATAACCTGCAAACAGCAAAAAAATCTAAAATTCTGACATTGGTATGAATGCATGTAATCCTTAAACACATGTGTGCGCATTTATGAGCTTTTGGTAAAAAAAAGAAGAAGAAAAAAAAGAAAGGAAAACTCCGCTAACAGCTATCGTGTTATTATTTCCCTTTTGTATACTTTCGTTTTCCTATTTCCTTATTGTTATGTACCCAGCGGGAATATAATTCATTGACAAATCTATTCAGGCATGAGCACAAATATGTTTTTGGGTGGGGCGAGTGGGTGGATTTGGGTATTAAATGTTCAAACATGATTCGAACATTTACCAGAAAAGAGAAAAATGTTTAAAGAATTTTAAGAGATAGCGGGAGAAAAGTATAGACACCGCAGGCACATTGATGTTTATATGATCTGAAAGCTGGGAAATAATATTTTACTCTTACGATTATATATATACGCATGTAGAATGATTTTAATTTAATCAATTTAACGAATTTTATATTCAGAGTTTGTTTAATGCATTTAATTATATTTAAAAACGATACATGAATTTAGCTGCGAGGCGAAACGCAGACAGCAACAGTAGCTACAAATTATGCGAGCATAGTGTCAACAACGAACATTAAGCAATCAAAAAATTATACGATAAGAAAATTCCACTTACCTCCATCGTTAGTTCATTTCGAAGACTCTGACTTCTGGAATCGCCTGAGCAAGTGCTGAACTTATATTTGAAGCATTTAGTAAATACTAGTGAGCAGCAAATACAATGATCTACGTAGGTGGCCTGAGAAGTTTTTTAGCATTAACACGAAGCTGACAGCACATGGCCAGAAAAGTTTGGGAATGTGCTTGTGATAGGCATTGATAAGCACTCGCGAAAATTTCAGTCATTTTGAGTATGAATCCTTTTAATGAAACGATGTATTGTTGCGAAGATGGGAAAAATTACATATCGAGCTGTCATTAAGTATGTGTTTTTTAAGAACAGTATGCCTACGCAAAATAAGGACGATTTGAACACTATGCACGGGAGCTCGGTCGCCTCACTTACCAACGTAGAATTGTGATCGGCTGAATTGAAACGTACCCGTACGAGCCCGAATGACGATAACACTTTCGAAATGATCAAAAACTATAATCACTGACAGGCACATAACTGAAAATCAACAAATTTTAATGAGCAATCACGGCACAAGGACATGCTTGTCAAATATTGAACCAAGATTTTAGCTTGACAAAGCTGAACGCACGTTGTTTTGCAACTTCGCCCACAGGGGAAATTCAACGTCGAGTCACAAGTCTATGTCTCAAATGAAAACATTGCGTGGATTGAATTTCGAAGCGTTGCCGCCGCCACCACTTCTTCAGATCGAGACGATATAAAAATTGACATCGAATGATGAAGTCATTGTGGAAACTGAAGCGTATTTTGAGATCTTTGCCAGACCATGTCGTAAAGAAGATATCGAAATGTTACAAAACCGTTGGATTAGTTGTGCCATTCTTGAAGAACACTTTTTTGATGAATGAAATCGAATTTTGCAAACAAAAAAAAAAAAGTTTTATAACCCTAAACTTTTCAACCAATCCTCGTAATATTATAACGTTATCCGTAATACTTAGGGTTAAATATATTTTCAATTTTGTCCTTTAACGCTTTTAAGCTTTCTATGCAATCTATTCGGTACAATTCATACATAATTTGCAATGAAACTAACTTTGAATCTACGCTAACATTAGCAAAACCTGCACATATAGTCATACCATCGTAATAACCAATACAGAAATGTAATTTTATCCGTACAAGATTTGAGCAAACGTGACCCTTTTAAAGATAAAATTTCCGTTTTACGCTCATAAATATAATAGAAAATGAAATCATAAAATCATTATCAAATAAATTTCATACACAAACAACAAATTCATACAACCAGCAGCCACATAAACTAAAGCGCACTAACATTGGCCAAGTGAAATCTAAAAAGCCATCAAGAGTAAGTGAAGCTAGAAACCATAATAAACGAACACCATTTAAAAGCAAATCAAGCTACATTTACATGTCATAACAGCGATAGGAGGGACAAGCAAGAAGTTAGAAAGCTTCTGTGTGAATAAAGGCACACACACACACACACACACACACACACACACATACACACATTTCTATAACAATCATCATTAGTTTAGCGTGCGTACATATTAGAAAGTGTGATGGGCTTTCAAGCCCATACATACGCATATAAGTTGAAGCAAGCACAAGTGCAAGCCATTTAAGGAAATTGCAAATTTTCATCGTAAAATTTAGTAGCTTTTGACTTTTTTAATACACTTAAATGCAGATCAAATTTACATATTAATAATCAAGCACTTAAAGATGAAATTGAGAGACAACCGCAACTACACGCTATTTCCATAATCATACGAAAATCGAGAAGAGAAAGCAAAGAGCGAATAGAAATTAAATTGAAACGAAATCGTATTACGAACAAAAAAAATTCATCGATTTTAAAAGTAAAAAAAATTAATGGGGAATAATTGATAACATGAGTTTTCTATGCTCATTTTTTGTCACCATAATGGTCTTCACTCCATTATTCAATTAGAATTCGCTTCAACAATGATAGGCAGTGATAGTGTATATAAAGAATAGATTCGTAATGTAGATAACATCCCTGTTGTTATATCTTTTCATTCTTTTTTCTCGGTCTTAGCACCCTCGACAAATCTTTTTCGGCTTTTCATCTTTTCGGCTGCAATTCCAACTTAATATAAGTTTGAAAAACCATGCAAGTTGCATGCAAGAACCAGCCCAATAGTCTATGCGTAGACCGATTGAGCAACTAACACTTATCGAAATGCATTCTTCGTTGGACGGCGAATGTTCTTCGTCAAGAAGTACGCACAAGTGAAGCGACAAAGGAAGTACTAACAGCCTTGATAGGTGTGCCCATAATTATGAAAGTAGTCTAACTCATATATTTCTTCTTTTGAGATATATAATGCAATGCATTTGAATCAATTAAAAAATAATTTCACTTTATGCGATATTTCAATGCAGAATTTTATTAGTCTTGATTAATGGAAATTTATTATGAATATGAAATTTTGTGTGAATTTCGTACAAAAACGTTGTTTATAAAGCTTGCATTGACTTAAACTATTTTCGAAATTATCTGAACGGCCTATAAATGGCTTAGAGCAATAAAAAACTATGAATTTTATTAGAAACAATTAGAAATTATTTTTTAAAAATCCGCGGGAGTGGCCGAACAGGCAAGAGTCTCGACTAGCAATTCAATGATCGGTCGTGGATTCCAATCTCAAGTGCGGTAGAGTTTTTAATAATAATAATAATAAAAATAAAGCCGAAAGCCTTAGATGCTAGTGCTTTAAGACTTTAGTCTTAGAATTTATTCTCTGGCTAAATTTATATAATAATAATAATAATAATGATAATAATATTTTTAAAAAGTAATCCGTTTTTATCATTTTAGGGTATTAGCATTACTATGTCTTAAGATTCTTAAAATGTTTCTGAAAAACTGGAGGGACGTATGGCACTAAGCACATAAGATCTTTTTGTTTTTCTTCCATTACTGGCCTAGTGATGGTGTATAACGGAAGTAATTTAATATTTCCCTATATTTTTGGTCTTCCTCTATAGGTGAAGGTGAAAGATCCAAAACGTGGAATTAAGAATCATTTAAAGAAGTTTTACAGCACATCTTATAAGTTTCCTGCAAACCGGCACTTCTGAAGCAAATATTTGTAGTTGCATTTTCTCATAAGTCTTTCAAAAGTTCTTTCCCGCCTTTTTTTCAATTTCAATTTCTGGAAACTAAAAAATTTTGAAACCCAGAAACTTCATTTCCTGTTGCAAGTGCCTACACGAACTGAACATTTCCGAGGAAAACCTATGAAAATTACATAAATATTTACTAAAAATGGGTGTGTGTCTAAGCTAGTCTCAAGGATGAAGATGTGCTAAGTTTGTTTTTTCATAAAACCTAGAAAATCTATCCGAACTGATTTGCTGGATAGAGTGATTACAAGACACTGTCTCGATGTCGAGCCAAATTTCTCTCTCCGGCATTTCTTTCCCGAATTCCCAAAAGTTGCAAAACATGGAAATATGAATCATAGGCCGGAGCGCATGTAACTTTAGGTTAGCACACCTGCTAACTGCCAGCTAACTTCTCGCAATTTCTTACAAATCATTAAAGATATATGACCGCCGATTTTTTGAGCGGCGAATTTCCCAACAAAAAGTAGAAAAGTTCAAAGGACAGTTATGTGTGCTTGAATGTAATCACACTTTTGTGCCTTTACTAACATTAAGGAACGATTAAATTAACCAAAAATATCTAGAGTCGAAATTTCGCTTTCCATCTCAACTGCTTTTTGCTTTTGATTTCCATTTCATAGAAATTAATCGTTTATTTTAGATGCTATTTATATAGAATGAATGAAGCGCTCTGCAGTGAGCGCTGCCCCATTAAAACTGAAATGATAACGAATCTGAACTCATGAATACACTCAGTTGTGGTAGGACAAATCAAAGGTGACGGACACCCACACATCTAATACATTGCGTTCAAAACGAATTTACAATGGAATTGAAGACAAGCAAGCATACGCGTTCTTGTCATTTCGTATATCGAACCATAATTTTCTTTTATCTATAAAAGCGTTCTATAAAAGCTCTTATGCTAAGCGTAATCAACCGAAAACACTCAGCAATTAACGCATGCTTTATGATTTTTGCATTCTTCACTGAGGTAAATGGAAAAACAATAAAAAAAATTGATTACAATCGATCTCTGCAGCTCAATTGTGCCAGACACAGTTTTTTAATTCTTCAGGCATCAACACTTCATGAAACTGAAACATGTGACTCTACCTGTCGTTAGGGTAACAGTTTAGCGAAATGTCTTAAAGAATAAATGGGCCGATATGTGCTTTATCACTAATCTGAAATATATGAGAACGATATGAATTATTAAACTTAATAATAAATGTATTCCCTGAAGTTTAAAGTCAACTAAAGCATTTCGCGTAAGTTTTGCAAGTTTTGTAAGTAATTTGTCCGCTCCGTCTTCGTCGTGAATTGATTTATAATTTAATTCCATTACTTGAAAACGCTTACGCACTCATTCAATTTTGGCGGATGTGTATGTTTCATGTACAGATTTACTTACTGCTTCAATCATAATGTACCACAATATCTCTCTCTCTTTCTCTCTCTTGTGATATGTTAACATATTTTATCTGCACACCCAAGCCATCCGCCATCGCAGCTGTTTGATAACATTTTATTGCATTCTCTTCCACTCTGATGAATTTCACTTTTCCGAAATGTTACAACGAAATTTGCTAATGCAACAACAACAACAACAACAACAACAATAATAATAATAATAATAATAACAACAACAACAATAATAATAATAATAACAGCAAAAGCAGCAAGAATAAGTTGTGCACTAGATTTTATCGTTTCCATTCTAACTGTCAGTTAAAATCATTGCATACAGTGCCGTAGTGCTACTACGTTCATATGCTAACCGGAAATTCTCCATGTATTGACTGTAATGTTTTATGTTCGTATATGTTTTTGAAGTAAAGTGGTTTCTTAAAGAAAGGAAAACAACAAAAAAGAGCCTGAATCAAAACGAAATGCTTCATATATGAGTGAGTAGACGTGTAGAAATTTGAAACTTGTGAGTGTTTGCTTTTACTTTAAGTACTTTATAAGTACGTTTGTGTGTATAATTTATATACTCGTCTATAAATTCATATATATGCACAAATGGTACGTATACGTACGTATACGTACTTTAGCGGATTCTCTATTATTTGTATTTTCTAACAATGTACAGTACGAACAGACAAACGCACATTGCTTGCATAGTCTTTTAAATAAAGTAAATATCTGTTTGAAAAGTAAATCTTTAATTTTAAATGAATAAATGCGGAAAATTTCAAATACCAAATAAAACATATTTACACACACACACACACACACACACACACACAAGACATTGGTTCTGACTTAAATGGATTAAACGTACATATATTTAAAAGTGAATTGTTTTCATCCTACGTGAAATTTGTAATATCGCACTACTTAGAAAACTTTTGTTTCATTTCCGACGGCTGACAGTGAATTTTCCCAACCAACGTGCAGAGCGATAATCTGAAATATTTTCAAGCATCGCGCTTAATTCATATTCAACAATATTATATATGACGTAATCATAATGGCCGTAATTCTAAAAATGCTCAAATCTCATAATAAATTATTATATACGACGATAATACGATAATTTATTAGTTCATATACGATGTCGATGGGTGCTGACTGTGATGATTGCATATTGTGGATAGCATTCCGTTAACTCACTCATCAGCGAATTAGGCTGACAATTGAATTAAACGATTTCGAATGGTCTTTATGGCTTTATGAGGCTTGATCATCGAAAATTGAAGCGACTTGATCTGTTCAGAGCTCAGTAGTCAAGAGAACAAGTCTCGTGAATGCTTCACATTATTAGTTCCAATTAATTCCACATTTCTTAGCTCCAACTAAGTTGTCAACTCAATACTAATATATATACTAATATATGTCTCAGCGCAAATACATAAAATTCACGCACAAGGTAAACGAAGAGCAAAATGAATACAAGCTTGTCAAACCTCTAACGTATGCATTTACAACCCACGCTACTTGTGATACAGGATATGTTAAGTTTACACAGATGTATGTAGCACTCCAAAGAAATTAGTATATAGACCATGTTTTAAAGTCATTCCCAAGAATCAATTTAAGCTTGGCCATGGCTATGTGTCTCTCTAATGGCTGCCAATGCGTTTATGCATCCAACATAGGGGATTGGAAATATTTTCGAGGTGCGATTAAATGACCTACACCGAACCGTTTTGACGCAAAGACGGCCCATATTGTAAATGGATTGCATCGGACTATTTTCGCGAGCTTCGACATATATTGAAGCTTATTTTGAAAGAATTTTTGGACCCAATTAAAAATATTGTAGTTGTACAAGGCTTGCCATTAAAGGCAGTAAAGCACTTCGCCATTTATTTGCGTGATAAAATGCGAAAAACGAGTCTTTAGCAATTGTTAGATGATATGCTCTGCATTAACTCCAGTAAGTCTGAAGTCTTATTCTTCAATTCTCCCCGTACTGGGTCATTTAATATCAATAAAAAAATGTCTATGCACTTCATTGCTCCTGTAGATCCAATACAATGTCTTGATGTAACGCTTGATCGCAAACTGAACTTTGGCCCTCATATTGCCAGTGTCTGTGCTAAAGTTTGTCTTATAATCTGAAAATCGTAAAATCTGAACCTGTATCTGCTTCTACAGGTTAAACATACCATTGCGCATTCGCTCCTCATGACGCATGTTAACCATTGTACTGAAGTCTTTTGTACCACGTGCTCAAAGGGTAACTTAGATAAGCGTCAAAGTATAGTTAACCGTATAACCCGTGCCCACATCTCCTCCTCCGCCCATGGTCTCTTAAAATTTTACTTTCCGCGTAATCTAAAATTTATGTTGATTATCTACCTCCAAAAAATCATTCAACCTCGATCAACCTCGATCGACAAGTCTCTTCAGAGAACGACTGCATTTCTCTAGATCAAATTGAACCGCTTTCATATCAAAACCACGTTTTTCTAACTCGTCAGCCGATCCGTCTTTTATTGTTCATGTTGCTAAATATTGGAAAACGTTACCACTGAATATAAAATTTTTTCATTATTATTATTATTATTATTATTATTATTGAATACGTTAAGAAGAAAATTGACGGCAGTGCTAAACTCATAATTTATATTTTGCTGCTGGTAGGAATTGATGATTACGGAGTTTATGAGACGAGACGAGACGAGACGAGACGATTACATTTGCAGCAGCATTCAGCTGACTTGCATACTCACTTATGTCTTTATAGTTACTTAACAAACTAAAAAGAGAAAAATTATATTTTATTTGAAGGTAACACCGTACTTTTCGTCTGAGCCATAGGATAATTCAACTTTGCCATCGCAGCGTTTAATTTCTATGTCAAATAACTATTAAGGAATTTCCCTTACAGTATATCAAAAATTAGACCACTTTGCCTTATGAAGTCTTGATCTTAATGAGGACCCTTACATAGTGTGGGATACATAAAATAGACCGACGTGGACAATCATAAATTAAATTTTGGACTTTTTTTACCATATAAACACTTATTTTCCATAGGAACGATTTTATAAGAGACAATTCATGGAACTGGCCCATCTAATCTAAAATTTACACATCAATTGAGAACATAATGCGACAATGCTTGGCGAAATGTCAAGAAATTTTGAAAAGTAAAAAATTTTAGACTAAACGCGGTCGACTAGAGTGATATGGAGAACATTTGCATCGAATGCTTCAATTGTTTGCAAACATCTCCCATATAACCCATCATGTGGAAGATAGGCCTTTATAGGGCATAAAAGTTTATTTTTTAACACTTGATGATGAAAATTGTTCGGTTGTAGTAATTTGTCATAAAAATTAATTGTACCTTATTTGGACTACATAGTTGCATTTTTAGGACTCCTTCAGCCTTTAGCTGAAGAGTAAACCTTTGCACGCGCACAAACTATAATTTTTAGTAATTGACGAGAGAAGTTAGTGAAATATAATCAGATCTCTGAGAAGATAATTAATTTTGTTACAATCGGGCCAAGTCAATTGATATGTTCGCCATC
>KK502466.1:50122-85555 GCA_000688735.1 Glossina austeni | reverse complement strand
CCACCGCCCTCCTCACTTATTATTTAAACAACTTTTCATATTTTGTCACGAAAATAAGTAAAGAACGTGTCAGATGAAGCGGTTTAGGGTATTTAATGGTCGGCCATATCTAGTTAATATGCTTTCACTTGCTTTCTCTGTGTTTTTTCTGGTTTTATTTTTTTTCTTTTTTTTCTTTCTTTTTTTGGCGGTATTTATGAATGCTCTGCACAGTGTTTTAATGTTTGCACATATATAGGTGTACGGGCGATGTGTACTTGCATGGGAAGGTTACTGCATAAGCATGTTAAGTACGTGTTGTTAATTATGAAAATGAAAATGTGCTTGAGAAAAATCCTTTTGGATATTATAGAAACCACTAAAGCTATTTTATGCGATTTCAGTGTTTTGGTTGCTATTTGCGTTGCTTAGTTGTTTTTTTATTTCGGCGGGCTATAGTTATATAGTTTTTCCCAGCTAAACTCTCCAAGGGTAGAACATTTATGACGGGCGTATATACGGATGGGCGTTTGGCTTAGAACGTATGAATTTTTGTGTTGTTATTTCAACGCACAACAACGTATATATGTTTGTGCGTTTCTGCTTTGTGCGGTTTCTTTTGTGCGTTTATGCGCGATAATCTTTCAACATATCCAGGCACTATTACCTGCGCGAGTACACTACACTTAGTTTAATGATATTAAAGCTTTCATGTGTAAAACACGAACCAAACTGAAATAAAAAAATAGCAGAAAAAAAAAGCACAATATTAGCAACAACTAACCCTATTGAAGGAATATAACGACAACAAACAACAACAACAACAACAGAGACGACCGGAGCAAGGAAGGTACGCAAAGCATTATTAATTACAAATTTTCCACTTTAAATGTTTAATGAATTCTTAAGATATTGTAGAGAAGTGTATATTAAAAGTAATAACGATCGGATGGATAACATACATGTGCATATATGTAGATGTTCGTGTGCGTTTAGTTGTCTGCATGCGGATAATATGCAAATGAATGAAAACGTGTGTTTACTTACTTCTACATATGCATTTATGTACATGTATTATATCCTTCTATAATTTTTTAATAATTATGGCTTAAAGTTTTCTGTTTTTTTTTTTTTGTTTATCTATTATAACATTATTTTTTTGTTTTTTTTTGTTTTTTTTGCTTTTTCATTCACTAGTGTTCGGGCGGAATTAAGTTCAGTGTTTTTATAATTTTTAATTAACCACCAGAAAGTCACAAAAGGGTTTTTATATCTTTTCGCATTTTAATTCTATTAGAAATGTGTTACAATAGAAACTTTTTAGCATTATTATTTTAATATTTACTTATTTAATGCGCCACTAGCCGCAANCATTTTAATTCTATTAGAAATGTGTTACAATAGAAACTTTTTAGCATTATTATTTTAATATTTACTTATTTAATGCGCCACTAGCCGCAAAACGTGTTATTTTTTATTATTTTACACAATTATTATTTGTTTTTTCGTTTCTTTCGTTTGTTTTTTCAAATAAATTAAATTTTTAATTGATTTCGACATAGCATGAGATTAACTTGAATAATATTTTCAATAACAATTAAATTGAAAATAAAGCGAAATAATCGTTCCGTCAAACTGACTATGGTACCACCCTTTTCAAATCCCATGGGACTAAAAATAAATCAAATGGAAATTGATGTAAGCTAAAATGAATCTGAGAGTTGGTGAAAGTCTTAGTATCGTTGATAAATACCTTCTTCCGCCAGTGTGATTGTTTCTTGGCGGAATGCTCATCAATTTCGATCGACGTAGGATTTACTCTTCTCCTCCTGGTTTTCAATCAGTGCACACCTGCTTTCTTCTCACTCGCCATAGCTTGGTGAGAGCCGAATCTGTTCCCCGAAATTCTGATCCTGAAATCCTGATAGTTCAGCAAACAGTTCGGAAACCTAATCAAAGAAAAAAAGGAAAGACATTATAGATAGGTAAGTCCCGTCACAAAATAAAAGTCTTCAGTTGTTTTTGACGGACGACTGCCGTGCGATATGTCGCTGGCTGAAGACGACGCTGTCGCGGAACGCTGATACGGAACGAACGTAAAGACGAAATTTCAAACCTTATTCAAATGCACCTCAATAACATCTCCATGTGGCTAAACAAGTGGAACTTACAAAAGATGTGGTTGCTCTGAGTCGGATGGCTGTAATTTTTTGAGCCTTCTTCCACGTAACCTTTTCTATGACAAGTAAGTTTCACATAATAAAAGGGTCTAAATATTAATAAAATGCTCTGTGGTAAAAATTGGTCGATGAAAGTAATTTGATATAAAAATTTATTATTGTACCAGTTTCGCATCACGTCTCGTTATATTTTGGACCTCAGTCCTTGCAAGGCCTCACATGAACGGTATGCATCTTTGCACTCTACACCACTTGTAGCACAGGGTATATTAAGTTTGTGCGGACGTGTTCATTAAAGCGATCGATTTCGAATCGTTTTCTGAGTCGATCTAAGCCTGTCTGTCCGTACTTATTTTGGTTAACGTGCAGATTGCAATTTTTGAGATATTTCGATGATATTTGGGACACTGACGTGCTTTGAGCAACGAACGAACCCTATTGAAAACGGCTCGGATCCATTATTATTTTTCGAACACTCCCCTTATATCCCCTTATTTTGAAAAGTCTTAATATGGACAAAAATTGCAACTTCAAAAATAGTGTATTAGTATGGTTTGAAAAATATAATTCCGGCGGGGGAATTTTTTGACCGCCCTGTCATACAACCGTTCCTATGAAAACTGAATTTTTATATGGCAAGAAAGTTTCATTTTCAATACTTTGTGGTGAAAATTGGTTCGTAAGAGTAAGCCGACAAAAATATTATCTTTACCGAATTTTCTATTCTATTCTAATCTATTTTTCGCATACCACTGCAAGTAAAGATTTTCAAGAGATGTAAAACCTTGTATGGCAAAAAAACATGATTGTTAATGTTTTATAATTAAAATTTGTTCATGATGTGACATCAAAATTGAGTTGACCAAATTTCAACCACATGAGTCTATTGCTTGGACCCCCACTCCATATAAGATTTCTCACGATTAATAAGCCCTTTAGGAAAAGGTTTAATTTTTGATATTTTATGGTTAACATTGGTCCTCAGTAGCAGTTTTGCAAAAAAATTAACAATAGAGCATGTGAACCACATAAGTCTATTTTATAAAACCTAACATATTTAAGGCCTACCATGAAAAGCGAGCACTTTTATGGAGAAAAAGTATAATTTCTAGTGTTCTACGACAGAAACTGAACTATGATAATAATATTTGGGAAATAAATTAAGTGCGCTACATTTACATCACATCATATGACGTCTTGGGCATCCTCCAATATGCGGGCTTTCATGAAAAGCATATCTTTGCATGAAAATAATGTGTAATGTTCGACGTATTATTACCAAAACGAGTGAGTAATTGCATTAGGGGAATTAATGCAGGGTATTTAATGGTCGTCCTTGCCCAACTATAATGTTCTTACTTGTTAGATTCAATATTTTATCACAAAATGAATCGAAGAGTTGTGCTAGTTGTAGCACTGGTATTATAATGATATTACTTACAACTCTATTAAATATATATATTAAATTTTATCAAAGTTACAAACATCAAAAAATACAGATTACAATTGTAGACTATCTACCTCTTTTAATTTTTCTAAAATGGTTTTTTTTTTTTACATAGCAAGAGGCTTCATGACTAAAATCCATCAAATGAAAACAATACAGATTTTCTTCTTTTTTTTTTTTTGAAAAGGATAAGTGTTTAAAATCCGATGCAAACAATAAGCCATTCTCTTACTTACAACAATAAGAATATGTAAACAAATTCGTGCGCTCTTTTTTTCAAGTAGTTGAAGTAATGAGTGCAATGGACCAATTGGGAACCAGTCTCACTTTATATCAAACTTCCAGCAAATGCTTTTTGTTCACTTTTTACTCACTTTACGTTACAAATATCCCATCCATGATCATAAAAAAATCGATTGTAGATTCCCTGTTATTCGTAAATCATGCAAGTTGGAAGAAAAGCTGCGAAACTTGACGATATTATTAGGGTTACCCATAAGTAATCAATTATTTTATTTCAATTATAACGACGCCTTAAAATCTCTAGTGGAGTCCGATCCAATCTTAACTATATAGGAACTATCAAGAGGCCTTGGGTTTACCTGGTCCACCGTACAAAGGCATTTAAAAGAAATTGGCAAGGTACATAGACAAGGTGTTGTCTGAGGCCAATAAAGATCTTCGGCGAACAATTTGTAATTCCATGCTCACCGTGCAGACTAAGCAGAGATCCATTTTTGTCCGGGATCGTAACTGGAGATGAAAAATGAATCCTTTATGATAACATCAAGCGATCGAAACAATGGTTGTCAATGGCAAACGAGAGACCTCTTCCAACCCCTCAACCAACCCTATCCCTGAGGAAGGTGTTACTATGTATTTGGTGGAATTGTTCCGGTATAGTGCTTTACGAATTATTGAAACCTGGGGAGACAGTTACTGCTGACCTGTATTGTCAACAATTACAACGGTTACAGTCCGCACTCATAGAGAAAATACCAGCTTTTGTGAACAGAAAAAATGTGATACTCCAACAAAATAATGCCCGTCCTCATGCAGCGAAGATTACTCCAGAGAAAATTGAGCAGTTAGGCTGGGAAATTCTACCGCAACCTCCATACTCTCCAGACCTAGGACCGTCGGACTACCATCTGTTCAGGTCACTGGGCGCATTCGTTACGAAATAAAAATTTTAATTTCTTGTCCGATGTCCAAACGCATCTTGAGTTATATTTTAAGTCACTCCCACCCCACTTTTTGAAGAGGGGGGTGGAACTTTTGCAAGAACGATGGCAACAAGTCATCGCAAACGACGGTGATTACATAAGCGATTAAAAAATAAAAATGTCATTTCAAAAAAACATTTTGTCTATTAATGCAAAATAATTGATTACTTATGGGTCCCCCTAATATATGCGCAGTATATATTGTACCTGATGTAGTGGAAAAAATGTGACGCTAAGGCATTAAACAATTCCTATGCATTTGTGGCACTATAGATAGTGGCTAAAGATCATGTTCACATCGTCATGCAAAGAAAATCTTTGAGTAACTTGAAGGAGCCTAAATAATTGGGCAAGATATGCGTCTTGAGCTTCTGAATACTGATCTTTAGTCGGGCGTTAGTTATAGATAATACAATTATAAAATTATTGCTACATAAATTATTGCAAATGCTCGTTTCTCAATGCTTACAGTCTCGCTATAGCTGCAGACATTTTTGGGTAAATGAATATAAGAAAAATAAACGAACGCTTTTACCCATTAAAGAAAAGATAAACAAAAAAGAAAAACATAATGTAGGATGTAGTGCCATTACCGTAAACAAATCACACACACACACACACACACACACACACACACACACACACACAGAGAGAGGCATATCTACTTGCATCCAATTTAAATATTGTAAAAGTACAGGCGTCATCTACATTTACACAAATATATGTAAGCGTAGCAACGCCGCTATTGCACGCGCTAAGCAAACTATGAAACGTTAAAACAAGTGTAAATTTTACGTAAGTACTATCGCATAAAAGCGCATGTAAATAAAACAAAGCAATGCTTACTGCCATAGTGGAGCGTTACCGCTAGTAAAGTATTTTATTGTATGATATACCTGAATATGATGAATATAAATATGCCTTTGCTTGGTGTAGAGATGCGCGGGTAGAAGATATTTGGCATTTATAGCAACGACGCTGGTATGCATTCATGCAATTTGTTTTACTTTTTTAGTTTTTTAATACTCTCCTTGCACTCCTTGCACTGGCCACGCTCTACGTTTATGGTCTAGAGAGTTTGAGTTTCCACATCATCAATATTTCAACGCTAATATATGAGAACGGCTATGCATATACACGTCCATGTATGTATATGAATATGCACTTAATAATGTTATCCTTGAATGAAAATAAAGAGAAAAAAAAAAAATTTTTGGTTAACACAGAAACTGTGTCATACATTTACCCTAAAATATATGCACGATATCTAAATAATATATGTATAAAACGCATTTATAAATTGTAGGTAGGCTGAATGAACGAGTGCAAAATAGAATTCACTTTATATTATAGTCATAGAATCAACGCGTGATATCAGGCAGCGGTAATATAATCAGAGAATAGGGAGAAAATTTCACTAAAAGGTTTTCGTGTTGTGTTTTTAACTTAACGCTGTAAAAGCAACATTTTACTGATAACGTCTCACCCCAGTTCTTGTCGGATAAACCACATCGTTATCTTCCGCTTTTATTAGTCGTTGAATCAAACTTTCATTTATTTTTATTCTCTCCTTTCTGCACATAAAACCATCTCGCGGACTTTTTCTCTTATTCGTATTCCGTACGCTGTGGAAGGAAAGGAAAATGAACGTATAGAACGACTATGTTTTGACTTTTCATTTCAAAAAAGAAAAAAAAGAAGAAGAAGGAAAACAACCCGCCTGTTTATATAAATATACATTGACTTAATGCATATACACTATATATATATATAAATATATTTACATATTTTAAGTCATGTTGCATGCCAAAGATTTTCAAACTTTCCCTACATACGCCGCAGTCTACCTTCTGTTCTATTTACTTATTTACAAATGAATGTTTCTTGGTTGCCTTCTCCAAATAGATAATTACTTGTACGTAACAATTTCATCGTACGATGTACGTACGTCTGCAAGCGCAAGTAAATCTAGCTTCTATTTGTTTGTAGATATGTGAACGAAATTAAACATTGCCTCTTTAAATTATTAATTGATTCGAAATTGAAACCTTTCCAAATATATGTTTAAAAATATTCAAAACATTTCGCAAATAAACGCTAATGAATGTGAATAAGACGCACTTTTTACCGTAGCATGTTCGCTTACTCTTGCGTACAGGACACATTCAACTCTTGTAAATTTCAAAGTTTACTCATCTACAAACGCTTGCATTGCGGCGAGCGTTCCATTCTACTAAAATCAGATTCTCTTTTTCTTCTTATGACTTATACCACTTTTCCTGCACGTGATATTATGTTTGTGGGCCTATTTGCACAACACCCAGGAGGACTTCAGATAGATAGACCAATCTTTGACTATATTGATCGATTCATAGCCGGTTACTGAATCGATTTAAACTTGTCTCTCTGTCTGTCTGCCTGCCTGGCTGGCTGCCTGGCTGGCTGTCTGACGTCTGTGTATGCATATCTGAGTTCAACCTACAGGTGGCCATTGTTTTCATATTTTAAGGAAGTTTATTACAGAGGCATTGACTCAAACGTTATCTCTATTAGTAGTGGACTCAATCCATGGGTCGACGATTTGATTTTCATCTTTTTTTGTAAGCGTTTCTGCGAAAAGTAAGACTTCATATATAGAAAAACGCTCTAATTTTTAATATTTCACAGTTTGAATGGGGTGTGATATAAAAATTAACAGTTCCAAGTTTGGATTAATTAGTTCTATATACTGCATCACACCATCGAGATATGTAGATCCGTATTTTGTTTATGTTCTATTATTTATTTGCTTCGTATATAATGATGATATTAATGATATTCCTATTCCCGTTTAATGAAACAATACATGAAAAATATTGAGTAACAATAAAAGGTTTAAGGTCACTTTGCTTAGAGGTTAGTAGTCCGTATTTATATGAATTGAATGAATAAAAAATTATGAAAATTTCAACCTATTTCGTATTACCATATATGGTATTTCAATATGTGTGATAATAATTGAAAATATTTGCTTAAAAATATCAAATTTTTCATTTCAAGCTTTTGGGAAATGGTTTTGCGCAAAAAACCTTAGGAAAAAATTCTTTTTTAGAAATCGCTGAGAGTTTCAAATGAATTGCAAAAATTTTACTAACACAAACGTGTACAGACTTGTATTAATTGTAAGCAATACTGAGAACGATATGTTTATTTCAATTTGTTTGTATGGGAAGCAATGAAAGGGAAAACTTTTTGAAGTGTAAATTTTTTGTTTTATTGTTGAAATGATTGTCCTTTGTTCCTGTCTCTCTCTCTCTCTCTTTCTCTCTCTCTTTCTCTCTCTCTCTCTCTCTTTTTCTCTCTCTCTCCGTCTCTCTTTCTTTCTCTCTCTCTCTCTCTTTCATCGCCCTTCTTATCAATATATCTCTCGATGACCCTGTGGATATGAGTCTGTGCCATAAAACATTAACACAACAACAAACTTTAAATAATATTTAAACAGATTCGAAGTAAAAAAAAAAAAACTCAATGTGTTTTTTATAGTTTGCGGAAACTCTTACGAACAACATTTGCACATATATGTCGTACGATATCTTAAATGCACTAATATCAACTTAGTCCGTATGTGTGTGTGTGTGTGTGTGTGTGTGTGTGTGTGTGTGTGTGTGTAAACTCAAAGAATGCAAGAAAAAAAAATGCTCTTTGATTAAATATTAAGATCATTACTTATGCATATGTGATATACTGAACATAATACAATTTTCTACTTTTGTAAATATTTGACATAAAAAGTAGATCCGAAAGTTTCATACATTTGACATTTAATAATGAATAGGTTAAGATAATGTAGGGTCATCTTTTTTTGTGCATCCGAAAGTAAACCCGAGTAAAACGCAATTTTGATTGGAATTTAAATCCATTTTTTTTTCTCTCTCTCTCTCCATGCGTTGCTTGAACCTTTTCATTATTTGCGGAACAGAGTGCATGGTGCAATGGTGTAAAGAAAATGCACTTGATGTTCTATAAGCATAACTTTTAGACGTAGTTTGAAGGCTGAATATCGCATTTTTGAATATGAAAATGGTATTGTGGTTACCGTCAACGCAAAAGACAAAAAATTAGAAAATTTCGACTTGAAACATATGTGGTTTCCACAAAATGGTTCCAAAACGTGCCATTCATTCCCTGGCGCTCTCAATTCATTACGAGAAAAATTCAACAACCATATAATATTTAAAGGTACTTACGTGAGCTCGCCACCGAATACTATGCAATATAAGTATACTGAACTTTTTGCTTTGGGGTTATGCTAGAGCATTGGCTTGCCCCATTAAAGCGCGAACTCTCAACGACTTTATCCGCGAAGGCTCACGTTTTCACTTATTGCCCTAAGAAAGTAAAAATGGATAAAACTTATCTTTCACCTTTTACTTCAAGAAAAGTTATTGTTAAAAAAAATTAATCTACTACGTCGCGACGTCCACCATAATTAATTTATAATTAACACATTAATTTCGCTCATATCGCTGGTATTATTAAGAAAAAATGAATCCACCACAACGTGGTGTTCATCACACATCAAGGGTGTACGTTGAGGAATGTACAAAATAATTTGGAACACTCGGTCTTGTTGACCTTACGATTAATGAGCATAAAAAACAATTTATGAGTAATGAGTGAACACCCACAAGATTTTTGTTTTGAAAACGGGCGTTGTGTTCAGTTTATCCTTCACTGTGGCCTTGTGCTCCGACTAACTTTTCCCATTTTCAATACTAAGCTACGCGCTACAGACAGACAGACGGACAGACATGGCAAAATCAATTCAAAACCTCATATTGATCAAGAATATATATATATATATACTTTATAGGGTCTCTGAAGCTTCGTTTTGGGTGTTGCAAACATTATGACAAACTGGTTATATCCTTCATCCTTCCGTGGTGGAGAGAAAAGGAAAAAAACACTTTTTTAGTGCCATACATGTCCTATTTCCCTAACGTGCACTCACGAATGAAGCTTTAAAGAATGGTACGGAAAGGATTTTTACTTATTTAATTAAATAGAATATTTAATAATAATTTCGCACGATATTGACAGAAGTTGTAGTGTACACACATATAGAAAGACGCACATGCTATGATCCATTAAAGAAACAAATTCCAAATTTACTTTCGTTACTGATTTGAAGAGGCAACAAAGCGAGGTATGACCGAGGTATGGTAAACAATATGTATGAGCATACATAGAATAGGAAAATAGTAAACATTCTAGAGAAATAATGAAAAGAAAAAAAAAAAAAGGTAAAAATATTTAAGATAAAACTCTAACTTGTATTTTCTATACATTTTAATAAACAAGTATTTGTTTCATTTTCTACATAGCACTAGATTTATAAACTCCAATAATAGTTGAGTCTACTCATTTACCATCAGAGTATGAACTGTGCAGAGTAACGGGTGAGATCACAACAAGTCAAAATTGTAGGCTTGGTCTGATGGTGATGAAATTTTCCTGTTGTACATATTCAAACTTGAATTCACTAATAAAATTTCAATAGAAAAAAAAAAAAAAAAAAAAAAAAAAAAGAAGAGTAATTTCAGTTCATACAGCTAAAGGTATTCAGCCTTAGTTTAGGGCAAATGGGATAATTTATACTAGAAATAAATAATAAAGAGAAAAGAAGCATATGTAAGCATAAATCACCCAATGGGTGATAATCTCTACAAATTACGAAACTTACGACCTCAGATTTAGTGTCACTTTTCTATGTTATAAAACTCGATTCGAAGAAAGAAAAGACCTCATGCGGTAAAAAGGAGATGAGGTAGAAGTCATAAGAATTCATATATGTGAGACAGTGCGTGTATTTGCGGCAACACAATAGTCATGATAACGAGAAACTAAAAGTCTGCCTATGAATTAAACTGTATTTTAATCCACAATCATACTGATACGCATATATAAACACACTTGCATATATATCTAAACTTTGAAAAATATTCTTAGATCAATTGATGTGCACAACTGCTTCTAATTCGGAAACAAACGCACATATAAATAAAAGTGTAAAGTTGCTTTTGGCTTCTCAGTAAAACATTTGGCACAGTTTGGTTTGGTCTATCGTTTTTGTCTTCTTTTTTCTTTTCTTTTCTTTTTCAAATTTCCAAATGGTGGCAGCAGACAGCAGAGGAATATTTTTCAAGTTTCATAAACTTTTTTTTCTTTTCAAATTTCGGACATATCGAACAATTTTACTTTCTCTACAATTCAATATATGACCCGTTTATTTTGAAAATGGTCTATTTTATTATTTAAATTTTTAAATTTTCATCTTGAAGCGAATTGTGAATAACATACTGGTTAATAGGATGATAAAAAAAAAAAAATTTCAATTTCGATTGTAACTTAAATCCTATATATTGAATATTTCATGTGATGAGAGAGGTCTTTTTGATTTATTATTAATATGAAGGCGATCGATTAATTCAGATTCTGATTATTTCGAAGCGTTTGTCAACATCCCTTAGAAACAGCAACCGTTATATTACTATTTTAATAACAGTATAAATTTACTTTTAAGTAAATATTTCGAATTTAACATAAATAGACTTAGGTCAATTTCAAAATAATTGACTTATACATATAGATTGGTTTATATCTTAGTCTATGCGCACACATATCTTGAAATGGAAAGAAAAAAATATTTGCTTGAAATTGTACTTAAATATTGGGAAGCAACATATGTTTGCTTGGTTATGTGTACGTTATATCAGAGAGTATCCCCTAGTTTATATTTCCGGGGCACAACAGCAATTTCAAATATTTTCCCACAACTCAACATATCAATATATATATATATATACCTACATATATATATATATATATATGAATGGATGCATATATGTATCCACGTACGTTAGTTTATTCATCGGTTGATTTAACCCAGCATTCAACAAACTTCTATTACGAAAGGATTTCTGTAATGCCATGCCATGTGTTTTTGTTGTTGTTTTCTTCGTTTTCTATTAAACTTTGATAGCGTTCGGAACGATAATAAGCAAGAGAGATGGAAGGTAGATGAAAAAACTTTTACTCTACCAAAGTTTACGTACGAGTATGTATTTTACTTATATTTGCAGAACGAATTCATGTGGAAGTAAATTGTCGCTCGTACCCACATACTTGTACACTAATACACATGGATCAGATTTAAAGATTGTATACTCTTTTCTTTTTTTTCTTTTTTTTTTTTGTACGAGTTTTTCAGTGGTGCCAGTGCTACTTCTTCTATAGCTCTATTGGTTTTAACGACCATTTAGTTGGCTAGAGAGCCATAGAATGGCAGAATTACTTAATTTATGGTGTAGATTTACAACACAATTTTCGTTTTGTTTTCTTTTGCTCGATGCTGGTGTGCTGAATTCTACGGGAAAAAGTAAAGCATTTAGAAAATTTAAAAAACAAAAAACAAAAAACTAAAGACTATAAACGAGGAGAAAAATTAAGTTTTAATTAAATTGAAATAAAATGCTAATTACAATTTACGGTAAGTGAAGAAAGCAAATAAAGAAAGAAATTCGAGAAACAAAATGCAAATCCTTCAAAAATTCTCTAAAACAGTGTAAAATTATCGCTAAGTAAACTTACCTGGAGCAGAAGTATAAGCGAATCATTTACATACCCATGCGATTATTATTTATCTCGTCCAAGAGACAAATAAATACTCGGCTAAACTAAAAAAAATTAAACCTATATATATATATATATATATATATATATATATATATATATATATATATATTATTATACTAATACTGTTACTTTCAAAACCAATATTCAGCATCTGTCAATATGTAAACATATTTTAAATTATTTTAATATTCACTACTGAGAACATTTTTCCGTTTTCATTTGTAACGCTTATAAGGAACAAAATAGCCGGTGACCCAGGAAAATTTATATTATTGGACTCTGCCGAAATGCGTAACTATTTATAGTCTCTACGGAATTTCATTATTTTACAAGATACGCACAATTTCTTTTGCATATTATCTTACAAATTCCGTTTTTAGAAGAACAAGTAAACACGCTATAGTGCGCTATAACTCACTATTAAATGCCCTACACTACCTTACAGTTATTCGTATAACGACTTTTCTAGATAAGATGTTATATGGGATGTGGTCAAAAAGTTTGTCGAATTCGAAACAACAAACAGAAAAGACAGACAGACAAACCTAAATCGATTCAGAAAGTTACTCTAAACCGATCGGTATAATAGAAGGTGAGTCTATCTCAAGTCCTTCTGGATGTTGCATACAAGCACACAAACTTAACTACACTTGTACCACAAGTGGTGTAAGGTATGAAGAGTCAGAAAAAAAGCCGGTCGATTTAATCTTTATTTTCGAACCAAAAAACACCCCTAACTTCGAATAAGACCTAGTCCTAATTAGTCTGACGCTTTCGTAATCGTTTATGCGGTTTATTAGAAAACTTCTGAAGACCCAAAGATACCTAAAAATAGTTAACATAAGAACTATTTTTGTTTCCACACAAATTTTTACTTTAAGTTGATTTGCTCAAAAAAACCATGAAAAACGAACCCCTTCATTTATTTCTAACGTTGCGTTGTAGTGATCTTTCATATTCACAAACATTGTTTTAATGAATGCGATTTTGAAAATTTCAATAACAAAAGCTTATAGGCAAGCCCTTAGATAGGCAGATCGATAAAATAAAAATAACACGAGTTTGTCCAAAAATAGTCGCATTGCCTAAACTACTCTAGAAGACAGATATCTGTACGTGTTTTAACGTCTGCACCTGGCATATGCCTTAATCAGACGGGTTGCCTACAATCATTCAAGCAATCAAATTACTTGATTTAGGACCCTCTCTCAGGGAGAGAGACAACACCCATTGAAGGGGGCGTCGTTCGCTACCCTGAACTCCCGCAATAGACAATAATAAAGTCTGTCCGAATTGCATAAAACAAATTGTTTATCTTTTCAATTTGTCATCAACAGCGGCCAAAGCCATCAATAACATCCTACAAAATTATAGTACAAGTCGACATACATCAATTAAAAAAAAAAAAATCCGATTTTGTTAAGGCATGAAAATACCAGATGTCAGTGGTACACTTTAGACTTAGGCACTTTTGGTTGCATTAAATACATTTAAAAATAATCTGTAACCAATAATGAATCTCACTTCATACAACCTAACAAAGATTTTGTAAGTCTTTGTAAATTTCTGCCCTTTTTGTTAATCGAAAAATATATAAAGTATATAAGAAAAACCTTACATTGCTCCACTTTGTCCTTTTTTTTTATATCAGAGAATCAACGAATTTTTTACGTTGAGAAAGCAACGAAAAAATAGTTCGATAATTGATTTCTTGCTGTCATTTATTGCCTTAGGTATGAAATTCAGCTACAACAGAATAACAGCCAAAGTGTATAATAATAGATGTATAAAATGAATCTTACGGTAATCATTTAAATTTATTTTTGTAAAGGATATAAAATAAAAACAAACGAAAAGCTAAAATTCATATGTAAATTAATAACTAAATAAGAGAGAAGAAAAACGTGTACACATTTTCTGTAGAACTGTTATACATTGGCAGCCGATGTAAATTCAAGCAAGAATCTATCATTAGATCGATATTCAGGAGACAAGGACAAGGGGACAAGCTTCGTGCATTAATTCTAAATTAAAGACAACAATCGTCTCCACGTGCTGAAATAATAATTTTATCACAACAATGCAACAGATATGGATATCAAATAAATTGGCTTGGGGAGAAGGACGCGAATTTTAACGGGAAAAAAAATGTAAAATTAATTATATAAAAAAATTTATTTAAACAAAAAAACTGGCGACATTTAAAAGAAACCAATTTCTTAGACATTGAAATCTTAAGCAGCCCTAACTTTTATGTGCAGTCACACGGTGACATAAAGGTGACTGACATATAAAATTTGTCTTCTACTTTTTGAATCATTAAAATGAAATTTTTTTTTGAAAAAAGTTTCTTTATATAAATTATTTTATTCAATATTGTCAAGTTTTTCACAGTGGATGGAGCCATTGTTCAATGTAAAGATTTTTTATCCCGAAAGCGAAAATAGGCGGACACGCGCGCAGCATAATATAAAGTACCAAAGTTTTGCTTTGCTTTCTAAGTAAATGGGTAATAGTTTCAGGCATATTAAGACCAAAAATACGAAAACATTTTTTGATTAATATACAAAAAAAAAAATGATATGAGAAGAGTAATGAGCGAGTATCGCGCATGATCACTCTACATCCATCATTATGAGCATAAATATTTATACTTATGCTAAACTGAGCTATAAACTTAAAAGTGAATGATCCGGAGGGATTTCCAATTTCGAAAATGCCAAATAGATTAGAGTCTGCTCCAAACTAATCTGCGACAGATTTTGAAATCATCTAAGAGTACAATATTTTCGATTTCCCGTAACATTGTATTTACAATTCCAACTATATTTTGCCGAAATTCTCTTTCAAGATAATTAGTATTGCGGTACATTTTTATGTAGACAATAAATTTATGCTTGAATTCTATTTTATATATTGCAATGTCCGAAATGGCATTTGTCGATTCGAGCCTGGAATACTGTAAGTTTCAGTCGGTAGTGTCCACGTTCCTATAAACACATCAAACTTGCCTTTAATATTATAATAGTTTGTCTATTGTGATTTTATTTAAGTGACCATGTAACCTTTAGGTGTTGTGGCGATGCTGCGTGAAAGCTTTTTCCGCTTCGAACCTATTCAGTTCCCTTTTTACTGGGTCGGAATTTTCTGATGGCTTCGGAGCTACATAGTCGTCTACTTTATATACACAGGAAGCTTAGTTGCTTGCTGCCCTACTCATCCTCTTCTTAAGATGGATGAATACAGTTGAAAAAGTGGCGTCTTGTCTTTTCTCAATCGTAATGGCTTCAGAGTGAACGAGCGAGTAAAGAAATAATTTTTCACATCATTTACATAGCTATTCAGAATGATAGCAATTCTATATAGAAAACAATTTCATATAAATATACAAACATACAATGGTCTTAATTGCATTTGTACTACGAATTTTATATACAGCGCGATAAAAATGCCACTTGTACACAAACATACGTGGCAAACAATAACAAGTATGCTTATCTAACCTACCCCTTTTAACGTATACACATGGCCGTGAGTACAGACGGGGCACGTTATAGAAAAAAGTGAATCGTTCTGCGGGAAGCAGATGACGACTACATAAGTCAATAAAGCAAAAATTCAAAATATTCACAATTTCTTTAAAATTATGCTTTCGTAAATCACATATTTACCCTGTTTTAAGTTGAACTTCACTCTCTGCCTCAACATTGTTGAACGCATGAATACGATACATTTGGAGCCAGAGACAACTAACTAACGCCCAATACGCCCGGAAATATTTCAAACTAAGAGATAAGCGAAATCTCAGGGCCTTTTGTTGCTTCTGTTACTGTTACTGTGTAGCCATTTAACTGTTTACTCCTTCATTCTTATAGTTTTGTGGACCAGTGTTCTGCTAAAGATTTCTTAATATGATATCACGCATGTCGAATTTTTACATGAATGCGCTCTATGCTGTACATGTAAAATTGCATAGCTGACGAAAGGGCGAAGATGGGGTAGCAAATATAACTCGTTTTCGTGTCCAGCTTTATTTTGTAGCGGAGGATTGTAGAGTTTCGTCAAAAGCTCCAATAAATTTCTCTTCTGAAAATTTTTCCTCTTGGAATATGGAGAATATTTTTATAATTAAAAAATTTATACTGTAGAAATAACTTATCTTGATTGAATGCACTATATTTACATACACATATATTTAACATGTTTTAGGGAATTTTCTGCATCTCACGCAAGTTATCGTACAAAGCGCGTTGCCGGTTTATTCCTCAAAACGTATTCTAGACTTAACCTTTATAGTTTTGTTAATTACACTGCTTTTTACTTCCCGGATTAGTGTACTCTGAATTAGCACGATGTCGGGCCTAACATCATGAACTTGTATACTATAAGAGCCTTAACATAAAGACCAGCACGTTTCATCCTCTTCGCTGCAGTAATTGCCGGATGGTGAAGGATTCTTCCATTACACTTAATTGATATTTATTTTTATAATTTGCTGCTACATACATTTCGTATTTATACCGCCATATATGAAAACCTTCGTCCTTGGATCTTTTGTAAATAATGAGTTTATGCGCTATAATTTTTTTGTGTAAACTTCCGCTTGATTAGGAATCTTGAATAGTTTTCACACTTTGCTTAATTGAAGATATCCGCACATACGATATATCGGGGAAAATATTTCTGTGTCTTTTCTTGTGGTTCTTTTGTTGTAGAGATTTGGGATATACCGGCTTTATCCGGCTTAAGTATTGTCGACGAAATCGGGACGACTTAATTACTAATTTGTTTGCAAAAGATTTACGTCCACAATCCCTCTGTTTCTCGCCTTACTTACACGCTCTTTGTCATTTCTTTTCCCCTTAACTGTAGTCTAATTCAAAAATAATCCACAGTTCGAACTTCCACTGTAGAATTGAGAACAAAGAATCTTCCCTAGCATGAATTTATTCTTTTATAACGTTTATATCGTTGTTCGCTTCACAGGGAAGACGGTTGGCTGAGTAGTCTGCAATTAAATTCGATTCGAGCAATAATAAAAAATTTACAATAAACACGATATACATATAAATGAACCGTTTATTTTGAAAACGGTGCAAGTCTATTTTTCTGAAAAAAGTGCAAATAAAGAAAACTCTAAATAAAACTAGATATCGTATTTTAATCTATAAGCAAAAAGATTCAGATTCCCTCCAATTTTTGGGAGATAGAAGTTTCCGCTATGAACGGAATTGCAAATATGCTCGTTTTGAAAATGGTGCAAATCTAAATCTGAGGGTTGAGACAACACTGTAGCAATTACACATTACACATTACGAGAGGAGTGTGCGTGTTAATATGTTAATATTTGGGATGAAATTAAAAGAAGCAGTAGCATCTTGCTGCTGGAAGCATTTCCAGAACTTAATAATTCGAAACCAGTTTATAGCTTACAACCATGCACGTGCACCGAACACGAAGAACACGAGAAACACGAACTTGTCCGTTGGCAATGAAATAAATATCATTGATCACCAACTTTTGTTGCCGAGGCATTCATTCTTATCAAACGATCGCGACTTTGAAGTCAGGAAATCAAATTCTTTGCATGTCTTCTTCGCTTACTATAAAGTAATACGCCATTGTCGGGAACACAATAAACTTTGTAATCTATTGCATTTAGCAGAGGTCTTTTATTTATTTCTTCCCCCGCCAACTCGTATGGCAGTGACATAAGAAACGTATAAATTAATGTTTACGAAATTCGGCTTTTGTTTTCCATCAAATATCCGTTAGTCACTCAGTTTCCGTATCTCAATTAATTTTTAATAGTTAGCCACATTATAAAAATATATGTATATATAATCACAAATATGTATCCTTTACCCATATATCCTGATGAAGTTTATTGTTATTATATGAGCATTATATTGAAATTACGATATGAGCAGCAATACTATATCTGGCAAGCAAATAGGATTGAGGAGATAATAAGTGTCACAGCCATAAAGCATATATTTTTCTTTCTGTCCTTTTCTTTTATTTAATAGCTTTACACCTTTAGCCTATAAGTTTATCATTTTTAATTTTAATATAAACGCGAGCGTATACTTTTTATTTTGTTTGTTCTTTTTCAATTACGGTAGTCTCATACTCTCAAGTAGCGTACACACTTGGTTGAATAAATCTTATAAAATCCACTTATCTTTTCTGTTTATTTAATAATTTATTTGGTTTACGCATGAAATTCACCCCAAAATGAGTTAACAACCGAATTCAATTGACCCTTAGAAGTGAAACGCTATGCTTAGTATTATTAATAACTATTATTCAATATATAATATAAAGAAATATAAAGAAAAAAAAAAAAAGGAGGAACAACGAAACAAATAAAATTCGTATATAAACAAACAAGAAAAAAAAAGGAAAAGTGAAAAGAAAAAGGAAAAGTGAAAAGAAAAAGAAATAGGAAAAAACGCATGTATGCCTCTAGTGCAGAGACACACCCGCACCCAGGGCAGATCCTAGTTGCGAGTGAACCCCTCAGCTATTTCAAGCATGCAAAGGCTTGGCAACCGATAACAGTAAACAACACCAGTTATTTTTTGAATCATAGTTACATGTTAAGATTGCGAGGTCATTTAAATACGACATAGAGAAATCATGCTTAGTAAGGATAGTTGAGTCGTATGAAAATACAATTCCTAGAGAAGCGATTCGAAACATTAGGATTTATCTCGTCAAGCAATATCGACGAGCCAATAAAACCATTTATTAATCGAACTACTCGGGAAACACCAAGGATAAGGCTTCTTAAGGAATGGTAAGGCTAGCAAAAGCAATCTTTATTCTCAAGAAAGTAAAGGATCAAGTGGGTCCCAACGCAAATTCCGAAGGGCAAACAGCAACAATTGCTTTTGAACGGATTCAATTGAATCTACATAACACCTATACGAAGAAGACCACACAACAGGGGCGCATACTCCCGTATTGATCTGAGTAAGCTCATCTATAATCTTTTTTTTAACGTAAAGATCGTTAAACTCTTTGGGCTAGCGTTTAATAAAACCTAGCGCTGACCTAGGTTTATTAAAAGAGAGCTTAGCGTGCAAATTAAACCGTAGTCTTTGATCGAATAGAACCCCTAAATCTATGTACGTATCTACGTTTTCCAATTTTATTAAATCGATGATGAAGTGCTCAGTGACGAATGAATTCCTTCTTGAGAATGAAAGCGCTATGCATTTAATTAGATTTCATTTCATAAAATTTCATGAGCAGCACAAATACAAATCAGATTGAAGGAGATACGATTGCGACTCCAAGGAAAAGGAAGAAAACAATTTAAAGCCATACATGCATTAAGATTTAGTCGGATTTAAGGAAGATCATCGATATATAGGATGAATAGAAAGCGTCCTAAGTGGCGAGTGGTCTTGCGAGAGACTTGACGTTATCAGAGATGATGTGCTTGGTGTAAAAAAATGTCTTTTGTAGAAAAATTCTTTAAATAAGTGTGCAAGTTGGTAAGCTTGGAAAGTAAATAAGTCCTTTTTTTCATTTTTCCATTGTAATGAGACGGATCTTAAGACGTTTTACATAAATTATACAACGTTCTGATGAAGTTTTTCCAATTGAATTTCATTAATATTGGCTACGGTGCTCTTTCATTGCTCACCTCATATGCTTATCAATCATCAAGTGCCATGTGCTCTCTGGTTTGAATTTGTTAAGGAGTTCTTACTTTCTTTGGTCTAATGCTTTAAGATCCTTGAATCTTTATAGTCAAGTCTTCCCTCGATGCAGTTGTAGCTTTGTAATGGTATTACTATTTTGAATGCATTGCGCTTCTACAAGAGAGCTGTATTTTACACCTTTATATTATATTATTACGAATTACCGCATTTCTAAGATACGGTTCGTATCACTAGATCGTGGATATTTTTTTTTTTAAAAGAAACGCACTTCAGAATTCTGTTAACTCTAAGTTCTTTTATTTACAATCTATTCTTTAAGGCTAGGATTATGTACATTTTACTTTGGAAATTCTCTCGACTTCTCAACTTCAGTATTCTTTTTCGAGTCAAATGTTCTCGTATCACTCTAATGTTCTCTTCCGACTAAAATGCCTTCCGCAACTAGTCTACTTATATACATTTTTACAAGCATGTTACGATCACCTAACTTTGTGGCTTCATTTTTAATCCGTTAACCTGCTTTTCTCTCCTGCCTCTCTCGTCATCGTTTTCCTCGCCCGGCAGCTGTATGACGCGCCGCGCATGTGCACCTGGATTGCTCTCTGTCTGGTTTCCTACTAATCGGCCGGAAACTGCATGAGGCGCCGCGAATATTACTCACGAAAATCAATTAGTTAGCATTGACTGGCTTTGGGATTTTCGTAACTACAGAAGTGTTAGTAAATTTAGTGTTTTGCATAAGTCATTCGAAAGCTCAGTTGTACTCAGAATATCATTAGATTCTTTAATTCCATAGCATCCTCTTATCAATGTGGTCTCACTAGGAGTTGTTAGCTCTTAAGCCACCCTGTTTAAGTGTTCGTTAAAGGTTTTTAAAAAATTTGTGTATTTTAAAAGCTTTGACTGAATAAACGACGATCTGCTTTCCACTTTTTTTTTTTTTTTTTTTTAATAAATATTTATTTTATTTACTTATTTTTAGTGCAAACAAATTCAGCGACGCTTACGATATCAACCGAACTATAAAAATTCTAATGTTAAGATCATAAGGAAGGAATAACTGACATAAAATTTAAAAGTAAATGAAAATACATTAGCATTAAAACAAAAGCACAGAGAAGAAGAGAAAAGAAGCATTAAGGAGGAATAATATGTGATAGTCACCTAAAAAGATACGTTACATGAGCTTAAAACTAAATTGCAATATCAACAATTGACGTAATTTGAAACAGTAAAAGAGAAACATAGAGTTAGGAAAATGTTGTATGTGTTTATGTGTGTATGTTTCACAATTTTCAAAATACCAACCACTCTAGCTTTTAGAATTACAATAACATTAAGACGGACCAGTAACCATAAGAAGAATTTAAAAGGACCCTACAATTCATTCTATGTGTACAGATCGATAAAAATCATAATTTAAGCCGATTGCATGAAATTTACGAACTCATATACCAGACCGCCAAGAACGTTCACTGGACATAGCCAGGGTTCACCTTATTCGAGAATGGCACGCCTGATCTTGTTTATGGGCACAAGGGCTTACAAGTGCGAGTAGTCATTAAAATCAACGTTCATTACTCTCAACGGGTGAAATAATTCGTAATTAGACCGAAACTGAGAAAACTTAGTAAAATTCAGAATATAATGCATATTAGCTCGAGACGGAAAGCTTATGTTCAATTGATTAACAGCTTAATAATTAATCAACAGCAACATAAAGCTTTTTAGTGACATAAGGGTCAAGAAATTCCTTAGACCAACGCGTTCACAGTTACGCATCCGCACTATTAGCAGGAATTTTGTTAATTTACGTAAAATAAATTGAATCTGCAGTAGAACCCAATCGTTACATCGTTTCTACATATATATATATATATCAATATGTTCTATATAACTTTTCCTGTTTTCAAGATTCAAAATCCAACTTTAGTGAACGAAGTAAACGAGTTTGTAGACACTTTCGTTAGGTGTTGAAGTTGTTTGTTCTCCAGAAGATGGCTTTTTAAACACAAAATGAATTACAATTCTGAGGTGTATAGTTATATACAACGACTTTTTAACGCTGTCACGCTGTGGCTAATTTTAGTTATATTATAGTTTAAGATTCTAAGGTACACAACCCGATATTCTTATTCATTTATTTATTTATTAGATGGTTGCATGTATTTTGATAGGCGACTTCTACATTTTGATCCATAAGAAACCTCTCCAGTAGCAAAAATTAAGATAAAAAACTTGAAACTTGGCATAGGCATTTTTTGATCGATTGCGAATGTGAGATTAAAAAATCAGCGCGATCCATTTAGGCGCATGTTCGGGATCCCGAAGAAACTGAAAAACACTCGCAAAAACGTCAAGGTATTTACGCATATCTGTAACCCAGATTTTCATCAAGATCACCTTCATATTCTTTTCGGCAACAAGGATTAAATTTAAATTCGTATTAATTCAGTATTTGTTTCCCGTTTATTCTAACATATTAGCATTTTCTCCACATAATTGCGATTAAATTGAAAATAAATTTGAATTAAAATTTTATCATTAATTATGGACCAGGACCATTTTTGCAATGAATATCGAAGAGGTAGCAGATTTTCAGATATATATTTTTATGGAATCGAAACTTGCAGACGACCATATGAAAAAGTCAAAGCAAAACCCTTTTATTAACTTTGGGTTCTTAACCGATCAATGTATGTTTGTGTCAAATGTCAGGAACATATTTTTATTTTTGCGATTTTAGTGATTTCAAAAAGACATCAGACTATGGGTCGAAATGACCCATAACGATCGAAATTGATTCTGGTGTTGAACAAAATTAATTAATTCTCGCAAATTAAATTAAATTACTTTCGTCTAGTCGTGATATATAAACACTAACTCCGGATATTTTTTTAAGTACTTCAACAACTATTAACATGTAAAAAATATAATTACACTCCTGCCTTAAAAACAGGTGACTGAAAATGACAAGAAAGTCGTCTAATATGGTGTACACATGACACTTGCTATACTTGCGTGATTTTAAATTCTGTCCGTTAACTAATACGATTTGTTTGAGGTTTGTGCACATGTCGTCATTTCCTTATATATTATATATATAGATATATATGTTCATTTGATTATTTTCTGTTTATTTTTACTTAAGGAAACACGGTTGCAGTAAATATGTTATAAAAAATATAGAAAAAATATGTAAACGTAACGTATTTAATTCTTCCGTTCTTATCGCTTGAAAATTATTGGAATAAAGTAAATTTTACATAGAGATGGTTACGCAAAAGTTTTGACGAGGAAATAATAAAAGAAAAGAAAAAAGCAATTTCGCTATATTGAATCTAGAATGATATTGAAAAGAAAACAAAACTTACGCTTATATGTGTATCTACGTACATATATGTTAAAGACACACAGTGTGCTGATAATAGCGGTCATGAACATAGTGATGATGAGTACTTGATAGTTTTCAAATAATATGTCCCACACACATACTTACTTAACAGTGTATGCATACGTGTTAAACTCTTTGGTCCATAACGTCACTATTGTTCGATAAAATAAATATTGATTTAAAGAGCGCACAAAAAAAACAGGAATGGGGACTAGACTTTTCTTTAACTGTTTGCAAAACAATCAGCCATACAAACGCATATGCCCCCCCCTCCCCCCGTCCTCTCTCTCGCTCCTCTCCGCCAACCATCTACCTTTTTCTTTATTTTCTTTCATATTTTTATTTTCATTTTTTTCGCTCGCTCTGCCGTTCTCTTTTTTACTTTGACTTTCGTATAACAAATACATTTTATAACATTAGAGTAAATATGTTACCATCCATTCCATTATGCTTTTTATACCTATCGACCGTAGCATCGATGCAATCGAATAAATTCTATAGAAAAAAATAAATATGAAAAAAAAAAGAAAAGTTCAGTTATTGTGTGTGAAAGTATGTGACATATGATGTTAAAACCATTATTCACAAGATTTTTTTAATGCGGTACAGAGACGAAAGCCTAAGTAAAAAAGTGTAAGAAAATGGGAGAAATAAAGGGGAAATATATATATAAAATTTTTGTGTCCCACATATTCATACAAACAATTTCGAATGCATATCAACGACAAGCTAATAGTTCAATATTCTATAAAATCAAATCGGTTTACGAAATTTTTAATACATTACTTATGCATTGACATATTACTTAGTTTCATGAGTATAAGAACACACATCTATTCATGATTGCATATATTTGACTTATAATATATCCAACGTATATATGGTAAACTTACCTGAAATAACATTAAAGAAATATGTGAAATGCATATCTATACATATATATATATACATATGTGTGTATATATATATATATATATATATATATAAATATGTATATGCATTTCACATATTTCTTTAATGTTATTTCAGGTAAATTTACCACTTACGTCATCTAATATGATAAAGAGGGAAAACGCCCTTCACATTAATATTAATATTGATAGGGAACGGTAAAATTTGTGTCAGCAATAAAAAAATGAATAATGTGATGGAATGCTTTGTTACCTGTCGTCATAAAATTGTAAAACGGTTTTTATTTTGGCACAACATTTGTATAACAATCAGGACAAGAGTTCTTAAAAGGCACTTAAATGAACATAAATTTTTTTATAGGTTTCAATGAAAATAATTATTGAATTGCAATCCAAATAAGGGCGAATTTTGGACGAAACATATCTAAGATATAAACCAATAATAAATAATTTTCTAATACCATTTTTATTGTAGTTGTAGGGATGTCAATATTCCGAGTAATAACAAATACTTGTACATCTCTCTTATAACTTTCCGATTGCGTTGGAGGCGGTCGCAGCATTTTTCAAATCAATATGTACTTTATATCGGCAAATTTATTGCAAATATTTTCAAGCTTGTTCACATATTTTACCAGCCAAAATAACACAACATCTCTCTGCCACATTTATTATAATTCCCGAATACTAAGATAAATTGTGAGCAATTTCTGTGGCGTTAATAGTTTCTGAAAATTTCCATGGATGGATGGTGGTCGAAAAAGTGGACCGGTCCGAAACATTTTCAACAGCGCTCGTCCGTGCACGTCAAAGGACGTCAGTGCATCAAATTTTGGACGGATAGACGGGCAGATAAGCTTAACTCGATTCAGATCTATTTTCTCGGTATAATAAAATGTAGACTTATCTTACACCCTTCTGGGCGTTACATACGTCCGCACATGCTTAGTATACCCAGTGCCCAGTGCCACAAGCGGTGCGAGTTTTAAAAAAATAAAGGCTTGGCATCAATCAGCCTTTGAAAAGCGAAAGCAAGTTTGTCTCAGAAAAGTTGTCTGTTGGATAAAAAGAACGTTACCATTACATCATCCCACCTGAGAGTTCGCTACAGCACAGGCGAGGGAATAAGCCTCGCGACTGCCAGCACTAAAGTGCTGTATACTGTTCCCTTTACCTTTGCACTGCTGCTCACGCTATCTGGATAATATTTTTTACTACAATGTCGTAGCTTAAGAGCGTAGCTTTAGACGTAAGTTTGCTTATTATTAGTATTTTAAGTTTGAAAATATTGTGAAAACCTCTTTACTTGTGTTGTGTTCGCTGTTGTTTTCATCGATGATGATCTACTCTATAGTTGTGAAATTGAAAACTTTAATCTTGAGAGCACTGCCTAATATGACTAAATGTATACTGCAAGCAACAGATGTACTGTAATGAACAGATAAATAAATAAATAACTCATAAATAAACCCGCTGGTCTAAAATGCAATGCTTAATAATCCTTGCCTTCGCAATTCGTAATATTAACAAAGCTAGAAAGCACATCAGATGTGTGTGATTTCGCGCGTAATTAGAAAGCAAACCCGGCAGTACACATTCTTATTAATACTGGAACTGTCGGGCATTTTCTCATTTTGATGATTTTCAATTTTCGATCTTCAAAACAATTGTCGCAAGACGCGCAATGTTTAGAAATTTTTCGATGAGTTCTTTTTGTATGGAAAGTCTTTTGAATACCTATACACACACACATTTTTTATACCTAATCTAGTTTTCGGAATGCCGATGTCATGTATAGGTATATTTTTAGGGTAATAAGTCAATTTCCCATTCTTCGTCCAATTGCATATAAATTGGAAATAAATTGGAATTAAAACTTCATCCTTAGCTGTCGACGTATTACTGAATCGATTGCAAACATTTTTGGGGTGAACATACAAATGCTTTTTGAAAAATACTTGGGTAGCAAATTTTCACGTAATCAAAAGTTATAGACGAAAATGCGAAAAAATTGTCAGTGCTTTTTCGATGACGTCTTAAATTTTTTTCTATTTTCTTGAACGTCGCCTTCTCAACCGATCCAGTAATGCTTCTGCCAAATTTCAGCTTCCTATCTTCATTTTTGCGAGCATCGCAATTCGAAAGGAAAAGAGATCAAGGTTATCCTATTTAGTAGAAATAGCTGTAAAAGTTCGGCAGTTCTAATGTTAGTTATAATCTGTCAGAGAAGATTTACAAATGAAATTTCTTTTATACTTGACTGGTTTGTGTTTAAACGATCCATCCGCGATCTGTGGAAACAAAGAAAAAATTGAATTCATAGGCGCGATTATTCCTCTCTGCAAGCTGAATGGCAAACCTTGTTGTTTGTTCACTGGCCCTACTTAGTGCAAAAAAGCAAAATATTACTTACATACTTACATAGGAAAGCATCTGCTATAAGAGTTATATTTCAAAAATACTTCTATATGTTTATTATTTGGATTATTTTTCTAAAACACGTCTTCGAAATTTTTACAATTGCACGTCATTGTGAAAGTTGCAGCTGAACTGTGCAACTGTGCAATAGAAATTAGTAGAAATTGTGAGGTCAATTATATCGACTAGAAAATTTTCTAAGGCATAGATCGCCCTCTTTTCTTATTATTTATTTTTTATTTTTTTTTTTGTTTCTTTTTTGTATAAGATTTTATATGAAACTTAATTTTGCATTTAATGCAGGGCGTAAACCCACCTACGAACAAGTTTCTTATTTCAAATTAACCTAATTCTTCTTAATATGCTTGACTTGATTGTTTTTACAATAATCGCGTTCTCTCTTATGACATCATATCAACTTAATTGCGTGCAATGTTTTTTTTTTCGCTTCCCTTTGCATACGTCCCTTTGTTCCTGTAAGGGTTTGTGTTGAGTTTCTTTTTTCCTTTTTCCATTTTTTCTTTGTTCATTGTGTTTTTGTGCAATTATTTTTCTTTTCTTTTCTTGCTTAAGGACACATAAAGTTACAGTTAAATATTCACAATGGCTGTTAAAAGTGTTGACGTTAACATTAAGTCGACGATAAGGCACGCAACAACAATATTATAACAATGCTGTGGTTGCTTTTGTTCCTTCGCTTTCTATGTGCTCTCTTGTTCTTTGTATTAACACAAATATGCAAAAGATACATAGAGAAAAAATGATTTGAAAATAAAAATTGCTACTCCAAGAAATGCAATTTAAGACACCATCAAGAATCATCGAATGCGAATCACCTTTTAATTCATCAGAATCATAAGCTGTGAATGTGAATAAAACATTAAATAACTTATGTAAATGTTATTAAATATCAAAAAGCAAATCCTTGTGGTAACCAAATCTCAGCCGAATCGGAAGCGAATCCTTTCACGAATTATTGATATTGATCATATATTTATTGCATTTTCATTCGAAGCCTCTTTTGGTGTTCACTCTAAAACGTAGTGACGTAGCACTTCGAGGCAAATTAAAATAAATAAAATAATTAAGAAAATTAAATAAATAATTCTGCACTCCTCCCCCGTCCCCGTCCCCCGTATTTAGAGCAATATATCATCATATGATCTGGCCAACATTTCGACATGTTCTACTCGCGACTCCCCGCAATCACGATTGCATGTTTTGTTTGAATAAATCCGAGCGAGACAGATTCTGAAAACTGGCTACCTTCGCAATGTGCTTTCGACAAGACCTCGCAGAATTACCCGCATCACGAAAGTGAATGCAATTGTTTGAAAAGAACTTCTCTAGAAAATAGAAATTCGTTAAGAGTTTTCCATTTTTTTTTTTTTTTTTTTTTTTCTGATATGCAAGAGCAAGAGCTATCGATTCGGGCTCTGTTTCAATGTTCCTATATTCGTTATCTTAATTAGTTTCAAGATCTTCATATCTTGTCTGTAGCATTCTTTCCTACAACTTTTTATTTTTATTTTTTTTTTTTTCCTTTTTTTTCATTACCCAAGAAAGCAGGAATTTAAATATTGATATTAATTCTCTTTGACGTTACGGTCACTGAACCAATCTAGTCTAGTGACCTAAATAGATTCTATATTCCTTTTACTAAATAATTTATGGTAATGTGCTGTTGTACACAACGTTCAACACACGTTCATAAATGTATATATAAATGCTATATAAATGTCTATAAAATTGCTACAATCTCTTATATGCATGCCTTTTTATCCATTTCCTATAGTCATTCACATGATTTACTCATGCATTCATACACACATACGCAAATGCCATATGGAGAAACACAAGCATTTCATTCTGCTTAAAAGTGGAATATTTTTCATTTTTCTTAATTTTTTTTTTTTTTTATCATGTTTAAAATTGCATTTTTATTGTGCTAGAGAGTAGTAATATGTCTGCTGCATATGTTTGTATGCTGCTATATATGAATATTTCATATAATAGAACATAATTTCGATATGTGCGTGCACATGCGATCAATTTCATTTTTATGAATGATAGACGGACATTGAGAGACTACAAATTGCATTTTGAATATGTGTGGGTTTTCGCAGGTAGGCTACGGTGCACATGTTTGATAAAACATTTTTAATATTTAACTATAGATCATAATATATTATGATTTTGTTTTCATTTTTCCTGCTCTTCTTAGTTCAAAAATTTCTAAATGTTATTTTAATTTGTTCAAAATTTGCAAAAATTACAAAAAATTTAAATGAGCCACACACGTAACCAGAGAAGAAACTTAGCCTTACGCTATGACAACCTCGCTTAAATTGCAAACATCGATCAATAACGTACAGAATGATGTAACAACTTCCTTAACTTTCTATGAAACGATTAACTGAATGACAATCGAACACTGCAACCATGTAAATCTTTTATTCAATATACAGAACTCATTAATACGAAATTAGTGAATGTATTAGATGTGTGTACGTGTAAAGTAATCCACATTCCGACTCAATGGCTAAAATTGTTATTTCTTTCATTCATTCATTCACTTATTTTTTATATTCCCATCACCCAGGTACGCAGTTCTATTCATTTTGTCAAAATATTTACAATAATGACAGGCAGGTTTCGGAGACCCTTTAATGTATACCACATTCTTAGTCAGCATCAGCATTATGAATCCACCCAGGCATATCTGTCGGTTCATTTGTCCATCGGTGTTACGTCGGTGTTAAGCAAAAATTAGGATTTCGCCTTTACATTAAGTAAAAACGTTGAATGTTCTTGAACGCTGGCTGGTTGGCATCGAAAATGTGCCAAACCAATCGAAAGACACACCTACAGTGCACCATAAGCTGGGCATCCCCCTACTTTTTAGTTTTTTGTTCATTATCTCTTATCATCATACATTTGTTCAAATCTCTTATACTCACTGCCTTTTTCTACACAAAAAAGAAAACAAAAAAATTAAATTTTGCTATGCTACGCTATTGGATGGGCATGACCCATTCTCTTCATCTTAATGCAGGTGCTGTAAGACCATCGACCAATTTATAAATAGCCAGGAAAAACCGTTTCTTCTCTTTGCTTTTCAAAACAGAGGTTTTCTCAGCATACTTTGCAGTGTAGGAGTGCCCTTCGGCTGATTGTTTCTACTGCCGACCGATATGTTGCCGTCCCAATGTTTCTATTAACCTTGAAGTTGATATTTTAAGTTTTGCAATCAGGCGAATGTTTACGCAGGGACATTACAAAGCCGAGTAACTACACAGACAGAGAATTTGACGCTGACCAAGAAGATAAATACTTTACAGATTTTTTGAAGCCTTGTTCTAGGCATTGCAAACGTTTTGTTAAAGTGAATATACCCGCATTATTCAGTGGTGGATATAAAATTGAAATATATACTTAAGACTATTGAAAATTGTTTTTTTCGTTTTTGCTTTAGTCTTAAATAAATAAAGTTGGTGGGTGGGATGTAAAAGATTCATTGACAGCCGGATATTCTTTTTTTACAAATCTTTAAAAAAAAAAACATCAATTAAAATACCACAAAATGAAACCATTAAACATTTCTCCCGACATATAATAAAATTTTATATTTGTTGAAAATAAATTTTGAAATCTTGTCGAAAATCGGTGAAACAGATGCTGTGAAGAAATAAGCAAATAAGCAAATAGAAAACGTTGTCGACTTATGCGTCAAATGTCGTCAAAATTGAAGTCTTTTGATATCTCTGCTGTTAATAGTGTTAAGGGCTTTTAACTTATCCGATGTGTGAAGAAAACTTGTCTTTGCTTCTTTCAATAATTGAATCTTTCAATGATTTTAAGTATATCTGTAAAGTGTATGATTTTATATAGGCGTTATTCCTAGGTCAACTTCATAATGTTTTTAATTCCTTTAATAAAAATTTGGATCTGAAATTATTTAGTTTCACAAGCACTTACTTTTACATTTTCGGAACCTATAAATTGCTCCATCATTTTCAAGGTTCAACGGGGACCTTAGTCTCGACTTCCTCCTGTTCTTCTTGGTGATATTTTTCATAAAACAAGCTACAACAGGCTTAGTAGGATCTTATCTAATGTGATCTCAAAATCATGTATCTTTCATGTATCTTAGGATTTTGTGCCGACACATTCGACTCATTCGACGATTATTTATCTTTTCAAGTTTCGCCTTAAGAAAGGATAGCTTCTTGTATTACGGAAAGATCCCTTTATAACTCCGGGGAAGAATGGAGCGAAGGTTAATGCTAACAACTGCAGAGTAATAGTGAAACTGAGCATTATTTCAAGATTATTTGAGCTTCCACTTGAGTCAATTATATCAATATGCTTCTTCTTATAGTTGTTCTTAAGACTTACAGTGATTAATTTGTTTGAGTTTATGTATTATATTTGTAGAGATGTCTGAACGTATGTAAATTGTTCCCATTTAGTTGGACTTTTCAAAGGATTTTCACAAAGTTCATCATATTGCGGATAGAGTAACATTTGCTGGCTTGAAGTTTACCTCATTGGGTTTATACAATCCGTGGTACGGATTAAATTCCGTAAATCGTATTGTAAAAGGTCCTTCTTTTTAAAATTGTATGTTCCAATTTCGAATATATATTTTTGTGTTCATCTAGATGTGAGCATATCCTTCACAATTTGAGTTTTCATCATGTAGCGGCTAACGATTTCTGGACTTTTAGAAATTATTAAAAATTTTTATTAAAGAGGGAGCTTAATAGTGGGTGCTCATCGTGTGTTTAATGGAGAATTAGCTGCCGTTTCTTTATTTTCATCAACACATGTTAAAAATTAGAAATTTTTGCTTAACAAAGGCTCAAATTTAATGAAAATCCTTATTAGGGTAGGATCCAAAAAATAGGCCGAGATGGTCCAAATTTGGCTTAGTTCATTTTTTTATGTTAAATTACTATTATGCTATCATTTTCATCGTGAAGCATTGAAAATTATACCTTTTTGTTGTATGAACTTCAGTTTTCGTTATACGAGACGGGGTTCAAAAATTTCCCCACGCAGTCCAAAGTATTCATACCAATTTACAATGCCGATATAGTACTACTTAGAGACTCTCGCCGAGAAATTTTGAAAATTGCAATTTTTTCCATACAACGTCTTTTTAGAATAAGGCGTTATATAGGGAGTGGTCGAAAAAGTGGCCCGATCCGAACCATTTTCAATAACATTCGTATGTGGGTCAAAACAAGTCATCGTACCAAATTTCAGACAGACATCAGACGGAGAGATAGACAGACAGGCTTAGATCAATTCAGATAATGGGTCCCAATTGATCGATACAATAAAAGGTGGGTCTATTTTCAGCCATTCTGTGTGTTACATACGAGCGCACTAACTTAATATACCCTGTATACCCTGTAAGCTATAAACATTTGTTCCGTCTTGTATCGATATTAAGTCTTAAGGCATCAACATTTCATGATGAAAATTTTATTATGAAATATCGTTCCAAATGTACACATAAATAAAAAACTGAGTTAAGTTGCATAAAAAATCAAGTCAAAAGTTATATTCGGCTAAGGCCGAATCTGGCATATCCACCACCATTAAAATCTTTCGCGCCACATGGTTTTACTTATGAATATAAAAATATGAGTGGGATAAAATTTATCTTCCACCTTCGCTAAAAAGTTTTGTTAAGAAAAAGTTAGTCCGTCGTATTTTTTTGTCATATCTATTTGACAGACAATATATATATTTATAAGGCGCAGAAATAAAAATTCCATATACTATATAAATTCTCCGGCAGTTTCAAATTTCAGATGCACCTAAACACGTCCGTCTGTTCGTCTGTCCATCTGCGTAATTGTGTAGTATTTGTGGTGAACATTCTCCCGTTAGTGAAAATGAATATATCGCCTATAAATTTTGAAGTAACTTTAACTTTTCCAAGGACACGCCTACAACGCCCACACGCGTATGCAACAAAAATTTTTACTTTGAAAATAGAAAAAATCAGCCGCGTCCACTCCATACTATAGAGCATGAAAATTTAGCTCTTTATTTTTTTTTCCGTGTGAAGATAACGGTGATGGGTATAAAAGATCCGGTCACGACCGAATATAATTTTTTTACTTTTTTTGTTTTTTTCTCAAAATTGGTTGACACTCGTCTTAATAACGGTAAAATAAAAATGAAAGCAAACATCAATTGACAAAAAATACAAATTCGATATTTTGAAAACGTGTTGCATCGAAACTGTGTTATAATATTCGTAAGCTTCGTACCGTGTTGTCTCGATACTCTGTTGTACTCGTACCGTGTTAAGCGGAAGACGACCGTATATAATACATACCATGCATATATAGGGTACCAGATATCTAGTACACTATTGTTTGTATTTCAGTCCCTCTGTCTGTCGATATATATGATGAAAAGCGACTTTCTTGAGAGCAAGTACTTATCTCTTCACTATGAAATCCATAACAGTTAAGTTTTTGCATTTATGTAAAACTAAATATATATATGTTTTTCGTTTTTGTCGAAATTGTGGTACAATCCAGTGATTCGTTAGAATAAATCCTCAAATTACTTCGACGCAAAAATGAATGATGCATTTTTAGTAGCGTTCTTATTTTTTTTGGAATTTTTATGTATTTATTATAAATATTTTTTTTTTTCGTGAGATATATATTTGGAATTCCTTTCTTGTAATCGTATTCACCGGGACCAATAATTTTACAGTTTTGCAAAGAATTTCCCAAACAAAGTTTAACATAGTTTTCGGGTAAAATCTTTTTAAAAAAAAAACTCTTTGCAGGAATATTTAAAAATGTAGTTTAATAAACATTCGACATAAATTTTCAAAATAATTTTTAAGATAAGATAAAGTTTTATATTTAAGAGAAACTTTTTTTTAAAAATAATTTCGAAAATTTCATCGCAAAAATGAATGCAAACATTATTCGAGAAAACTTTTTGGGCATTTTTTTTTTGTTTTTTCTGTTTTTAATGGTAAGTGAGCTGAACTTTCTAAATTTGAAACTCTTCTTAACATAAAATATAACGCTATATAAGTAAGTTTATGTGAAAGATTTATACCGTCTTTGTCTTATAAATTTTTATATATGTCTTCTTATATTGTTAATCAATTTTATTACCTTCCGTTTTAGAACAAGGATTTCGCAAGGCCCTTTGTCACCTTTTCAGTCACAAATTGCTATTTATAACACTTTGTTCATGATTATGATGATAATGACAATGTCATTGTCGTAGTTTCGTGCCAGAGTACACCTACACTGCGCGCACGGAGACATATTTGGTGTATGCACATGTTTTCGAATTTATGACAAACATTCATAAAAGCCGTAAGTTAGTTACAAAATAAACTAACTTTAGCTTCTATGCATCCGTACATACGGGCGCACGTACATGTTCGCTTAAGTACGCATGTGTGTATAAAATAATGTACCTTTAATAACTCGCACATATATATGTTATATATATATATATATATATATATATATATATAGATATATATGTATATATATATATGTATATATATATACATACACATATATATATGCATACATATATAGCTCGTTTGTTTCCATGTTTTACATTTAAACATATTTACTTACACAGATGTTTGTTATTTTTCGAGTGAGGGCGCGTGTAAATATATGAATGTGTGGGGTAAAAGGATTTTGCGGTATTATTAAAATGTTTTGATAAACGAAGCATAATGTATAATAACCACCATATTACACAAAATACACGCCAATACACACATATTCATAAATATATTCACACACACATATATATATATATATATATATATATATATATAGCATATATACATATGTATATATATGTATACATATATATATATAGGTAAAAACATACACAAAATGTATACATAAATAAACGTTATATATATATATATATACATCTATATTGCGTACATGTATTGATACGTCTGCTGTGTATATAACGTTTACAATATATTAACAAGCATTGTTTTCTGTTAAGCCATAAGCTATACGTACATAAAAGTATGCTGTTACAATCATATTTGTGTACATTTTACATTGTTTAACTGTACATACATATTTATGCATATGTGCTTACTTAGTTTATACTTGGGGTCACAGTAAACCTCACCGGACTTGAAGATTATCAAGGGAAACTGTACCCATATCAAAACACATATACACGCACAAAGAAAGAAATATAACTAAATAAGGATGTGTGCGTGTGCCGAGATGCTTATTCAGAATAAAAAGGAAATTATTGATTATACAGTTTACCCTCCTCTTATTCAAAGTTTTCTCTTTTTTTTTTATTTATTTATTTATTTTTTTTTTTTTTGCACTTCCATTTTGAAGTTTTATTGGTTTCTTATTTGTAAAACATTAAACTTTAATACAATACCTCGATAAAGGTTGAGGCCAAAGAAAGTAAGGGGAAGAGTAGGAAAAAAAAAGAAGAAAGTGGGTTACAGAAAAATTATAAGTTAAGGAAGA
>KK502466.1:26653-48713 GCA_000688735.1 Glossina austeni | reverse complement strand
TAAATAAATAAATAAATAAATAAATAAATAAAAAAACCAAAATCAAACTACAATGAACACAGTAAGCTGGCCGTAAGCTGGGCGTATGCTATGAAATGTGAACAACTTTACTCAAATTGATTGCTAATGGGAAATGGGAAAATCATAGATTTTGGAAATAGTGATGAAAGCAGACAAAGAAAAGCAAACTTTACTTTAGCAAATATTCTGATAGGAAATATATAAAAAAATTAAAATGATAAAAAACCAAATCTTTACAAGCAATGAACTGTTGCCAAAAGCGTCATCCTCATCGGCAAACAACTCTTATATTACACATATATATATATATATATATATGTATCCGTCATGTATCCGATCGAAATTTTCTATATAAAATGCGTTAAAAGGGGAAGCCACTGTAAGAGCTTAAAAAGAAAAGTGATCTTTTAACAATATTTTGGGGACGGAAGACATAGACATAGACATAGAATAATAAGATTCAAGAAAGTTAGGTTAAGTGAATACTCGAGTATTAAAAAATGAAGAATTATTTTTGGCAAGTAATAGAAAATCGCAATATCGGAGTCATTTTGTCAGGCATTTTTATGTAAAGCGGCTCTGTGGCCCAAAGTATAATTGGCGTCGTTGAATCCACAAAAAAAAAAAAACACGTAATAAAATTATGTTCGGTTGAGAACGAATTTTTTATAGCTATACCGTTATTCTCTTCCTTTTCGGAATAATTTGATGGAAACTTATACCGTGGAACTGTTATAGTTTATGAGCAACGAGCACGAGAGAGGAAAAGCAACAGTGTTTACTGTTTTTTTACATAGGCGTGTGGGCGTTGTAGGAGTGTTCGCTGCAAAGTTTGAATCAATTTCAAATTCTTTTTGTAAGTTTGTAGACGATATCTTCATTTTCGTTGTGTTTACCACAGATACTATACAGTTGCCCGGACACACAGACGTCCTTAGTTGCAATCCGAATTGGAAATTGGTCTTTGAAGCGTGCTTCCGAGCTTTGTAAAAGTATTCGAAAGAAAATAAAATTGTGTTACACTATAACGTATAACACAGCACCTCATCCTTCGATAATGGATACAAAAATCTTTTACTCCGCTAGCTAGACAGACACGTAGTATTTGTTAGAACTAGAAACGTATACTTTTAGGTAATTTCCCTATATTACGTTTCCAAAAAAAAACCAATCACATTCGAAGCATGCCTACAATTTATATCACATTAATATAATACTGTGATCAAAAAGTAAGAGACATATTCAAGTTAAATTGCGTGGGTACATCGAATGTCAGAAATATTTCTTTACTAAACTGGCAGCACCGTGACAAACTTCTGCGTTACAAATTTCACATCATAAACAGCACCTGTGTTTCAACTGCGTTTGGTTTTGTGCAACACAAAAGGTATTTTTTTCGATTTTTATGATGTGTGTAAGAGTAAATGATTTCTGACTATCGATCAGTGATGAAAAGCGTAATTACGGAAGACTAGACTTGAAGTAACGCATACGACCCGAAAACAACAAATCAATCGAGCGAATATTGTCCAAAAGGTCAATCAAGGTCGGAACAATCGTACCAAAGTCGCTCAAAAATCAAGGTGATGTTGACAGTTGTCTTCGATTATCGTGGTGTTGTGCGCTATGAATACCTTCCGCCGGCCCAAAGTATTAACAAGGATTATTATTTGAACTTGAGGGTTACTTTGAGGGTTACTTTGACGATATAGATTTGGAATATTTTAGCCAGAGAATAAATTGAATCCAGACTCTTGGCCAACTTAGCCACTCACTCAGGGGAATAGATTGGGGAAAACAAATACATTTCAAAAAGGAAAAATTACGTTGGTCTTAGTTTTTGTGCTCAGTCGTTTATTAAATTAACAAATTTACGTAAAAGTTAAATAGAAAAATAGCTTACCAGCACGATCTCTCGGTATCGTACACTTTAAGCTTAGTGGACAGCAAATTGATCCTAACTTGAATGCAATCTTTTTGTTTGTGCTCTAGATAACTTAGCCCCCGTCACACCAATTATCAGTGTTTTAGCTTAACTTGGCGTGCGTATGCGTGTGCCTATCATGCATAATGACCCTTTATAATAATTCCATTTACCATATATATATATATATATATATATATATATATATATCAAATATATCACCAATATAATCAATCACCGTCTTGGTATATGACATCTTTTATATTCTTTGTCTTTTGAAATTTGCGAAAATTCTTTAAAATTCCTATGCGGTAGTTGTCTAGATATTTGTCACAGTCAACCTACCACCACGTCTTTCATTCATTCATGCATTGTTGGCTCCAGTCACTCATTTATTCCTTTGTTATTCTTTATCTATTTATTAATTCATGTCAGTATGAGACGAGCACAGATGTTTGCATAGAGTACAAATGTTCGATAAAAGTTTCTCCTTCCCTTTGCTTCCCAATGCTTTTAAGTAAATCGTTAATTTCACACATAAATACATACATGCCTCTTATACAAGCGGTGTATGGAATACCGAAATAATGAATGTGATGGAAAATTGGTTACTAAAAATTGATATATTTTCATATACAGACATTTAAACTCCTTCGGGAATTTTTATAAATAATATGTTTAAAGAAAAATTGTTTTTGTTCTATTTTTATCGACATCGTCTGCGCAGTGACCTCTGCCTCTCTGAGAAGAAATCTCAGATGTCAAGAAAATGTCAGATAATTATAAGGATGGGTTCTAATCCAATGCCAATAAGCAGGAATCGTCGTCACAATACAGAATACTTAGCTTTACAATATAATAAAATGAAAGCAAAAGTCGGCCTAAATATTAATTAATGGGAATTCCTTACTCGCTAAGGTACGCACCTGGACAAAACCGACGAGCTATCCCCGGCGTTAAACCGTTTACCCGTAAAATTTTTACGGCTTATCAAATGATCCCTGAATACATGCACCGTCACAACAGATAATCTTAAATCAATTCAGGAAATGATTGTGAATCGATCGAAACGGTAAAAAATGGATGTATTTTAACCCTTAATATACCACGAAAGGATAATAATGTAATGAAAATAATACCATAAACGAAAATAATGCCACCTTCAATGTATATATATATATATATATATATATATATATATATGTATATATATATATATAACCAAATGCAAACAAATTTACTTGGGCGTTAAATGTTGAGAATAAAAATATGATAACTGCAGGACCTATTAAGGAAGCTGCCATTCGCGCATAACGGGAGTAACCTTGAAAAGGACAAAAAATGAAAAAAAAAAAAAATTATTTATTTATTTATTTAATTATAATTTAATGCAACTATTTATCAGAAATTTATTAATTTTAAAATTATATTGAGATTTACAAAAAACGATAAGTGTTGGCCTTTATTTAAATGTTCTTGCCATTAGAGATCGCGATTAATCAATTTTGCGCGCCGGAAATTACTAAACAACGGCGAATGTTCGAAATTCGCTCCGCTAATAGATCGTTCAAGGAAGCAGGTACAATTTGATAGCCTTTTATTTAGCGTGCTTTCTCGTTAGCATGAAAACTTCCAACCGAAGCTTGTATTGAGATGAACTAAAAGGTGTATGACGAATGTATTCCCAGTCCCAGTCACTTTCCAAGTCTAAAAATACATAAAAACAAAGGCGGCCTAAAAATGGTCGAATTTTTTTCGCATTAAAACCGTAACCATTTCAACCACAAAGTGAAACGTATAACAAACATTTATAAAGCGCGATTACTATGCAGCTTATTGATCGTCTCACAGTTTAGTGTGCGTTATGTCATTATGTACGCGGAAAAAGTTTCTGATTCAATACTTAATCAAAATTCTACTCTTTAATGCTCTCACCATGGCGATAGTTTGAAACGTTGATTTAAAAATTTTAAAAGATTATATAATAGAATATATAGATAAGTAAAAAAAAAGTAAATATTAAAAAAAAAAATAAAGTAAAATGTAATTCACGCAAAAGGTATTATAGAAGCAATTCAAAACACCTCTGAAAATAGTAAAAATAAGCGGAAAGCTGAAAAGCGAATAAACAATTTTAGCTAAAATTGTCTAAAGAGGAAAAATTGACTTTCCGACTGTCTGGGGTATGTGAAAGAGAAAAGCTCTCATATGTATATGTGGGTAGCAATGTGAAGTCAAAGCAAATGTCATCCATTTTAAGTGGCAACCAAGATCGTATCGAAATAGAAATCGTACTTAAATTGCATTTTCTTCGCTTCCTCCTGTATTTTCATCTCTTTGTTTTTATTTCTTAATTTTTTTTTTTATCTCTGTTCGCTGCATTTCCCTTTTTTTTTTGGTGACTAACAGAACGTTCATAGTTTCGGTTTCGGTTGGCTGTGAAGTTTCCTATGTCTAAATCTGCGCAATTCATGCCATCAATCTTAAAGAGAGATAGAGATCCTTTCATTTTCTTAACTTTTTCTATATCCACACATCTATTCACATACGTGGATATATAGTTACGTATGTACATATTGTAGAGATAAAAGACTACAAATATATAGATTTTTTTTTGTTCGCCATAGCCAGTATTTGAAACATCCTTAAATCTATATGAGTTAAAAGTTAAGCTAAGCCATTGTCTCATGCCTGCACATACGTACAAACGTTGAAGCTATTTTACTTTCAGCAAGTAAAAGAAAACAAACACAAAAATTCTTTTCCATAAAATTTTCTTTCGTTCTTTACAAAATTTACAAAAAGTTTAAATTCTATGCATTACCAACTCCTGATTGTATATAGGTTCGTCCGATGTTTAGCATTTACTTTTTTATTTAAGTACAGGTCACACAGGAAATATGCTTCAATTTTCTATTTGTATATGTGAAGCTAATACACGATTCAGGTCACGTTTGTCGACCAAAAATGGTGGGGGGGGGTGGGAGGAGGGGGGACGATTCTATATTTTCTTCTTCTGCAAAAACACATACAAATGTTTTTATATCGTCTCACTGTCTGTGGTTAAGTTATTTAGATGTAAGAGTGTGTACATGCCTCTGTCAGATGGATATAACTATAGTTTAAGGTCAACAACGAAGTTGTAGCTCCAGCTGCTTCAGCTATATATTTTTTTCTGATATATACTTCTATCATTGGTTTAGCTATATATTTCCGTTTCCGTGCATTTTATTGCTGTGATACGTTTATTTAAAGTAAAAATGAGAAAATATTTCAAAGAGTAAAGGACTATGTTAATGTTTCTATGTTAATATTTACATATACATACATACATACATACATACATACATACATAAAAATGGAGAGCTCTTAAATTATGATCGCGTTTATTTTAGGTTTAGGGAATCAAGTATTTTAATTTTATTTTCCATATCATCCATCTTCAAGTATTCACTTGAAAGCATTCCAATAAAATTTCATATACAACCAAAAGCAATGTAGAACGAGAGTTACTGCGTATGCGAACCTTTTCTGCCTTTTAAAGAAGCGAGTTTTCGCCGAGGTTCCGATGGAGCTACCTGTAACAATAGCACAACAAACTAATATATATTCTGAGAAGTACATACTTATCCAGGAAAACAAGTAATCACATTACAGTTAGGCAAAGTCAATCATTATATATCCTACATCTCTTCGTCTAAACACAACTCTTTAGTTATTTTAACAAGAAAGTAATAATAATTATACCTTGTTTCCATATATCGGCTTCCGTGCAAAGTCTGCTGCATATATCAGCAGGAGCGCAGTACGTCAACTAATTGCCGTGGTTCATATTTGGATTCATTATTTTTTTATGTCACAAGGTACTAAAAATTTGAGTCCATTATCCTATCAAGACCTGGTTTTCATGACAGCCCTACACCATACATAAATTGTATAGAAAATTACTGTTGCGGAACAACTTTCATTATAAAATATTAACAATATAACCGTTTTGTCATGTAAAGGTTTTTTTTTCGGTTGTCCATCCAAACAAACGTTTTTACATCAGTTCAGGCTACCAAAATACTCAGCGATTTTTTTTTGGGCTATTTTGTAAATTGCGCATTTTTTTCATAAGAGCTTTTTCAGGATAAAACCTTCGATGGGATGTGATTTTAAAAATGCTCCGACCCAATCCATATCTAATCCAGTTCACTCTTAGACTAGAACGGCCCAGTGCACACAGACAGACATCAGATGGCAAGATATCAGATGGATAGCCATCAGATGGACACACATCAACTAAACAGATGGACGGACAGACTTTAATCAATTCAGAAAAGATTTTGAATCAATCGGCATTCTGAAATTGGAGTCTAGCTTAAGTATCAATGGGTATTACATAGGTCCTGCGCAAACTTAATATACCCTATGCCACAAACGGTGTTTTTTTTATACCTTGCACCCCTGCGTATACTAAATTTGTGTAGGGATATAAAATAAAACACCGCTTGATTAGAATATTTAAGACAAGTCTGGCCTGTTTTCATTTTCATAATCCAGATTTCCGCCTATTTGCCTGAATCTTTCGTGTAGTCTTCTTGTTTAGTTACATTGTGCCCTCAATTTCAATTCACTACACCTTTTGTTCGCCAAAATACTGGAATTCTTGGCCAATATGCTCCATGATGTGGCAGGCGATGCTGTTAGCAACGTTACTTACTGATATATTTCCCAACTGTCACTTGTGTCAGTTCTTTATCAAGCGTACTTGGTTTACTTCTGAGTCCATTTATGATAGGAGGCATTGATACCTGGAAGCAAAAGATTGCTTCCTCAATGGCTAGGTATTGAACGTTTCCGATAAACAGCTCTAAAGCTGTCCGGCAATGGTTGAGGTTTACTCACGTCAGTCTCATCATCGGTTTTCGATCATACCGCTTATGTCAGCAAAGGGTTATTATACACCTCACCATATCGCTTGCTTCATCTTGTGGTGCGAGATATAACAAATGTAACCTCAATAATCGGACACCATCAATAATTATGACAATGCCATAGTTAATCTTTATTAAATTTGAAGATCTAACGCCACAAGAAAACTTTCTTTACAATTAAATGGAGCAAAAATCCATTCCCCCGGTATATCTCGTACATATTTCAAGTCCTACTACAATTGCGCGGCAACGCTTATATAATCGTAGAAAGTAACAGCCATATGTAGTAGACGACCTTATTTACGTAAGCGTTTCTATTAATTGTCAGCAAGTTATGTAATGCTGCGGAAGTAATAAAAGCAAATTTAAAATTAAAATATCATCAAAGTCGTCGCGTGTTGTTGTCTCAACCCTCAACCTTTCAAAATGGATAAAGAAAATTGGCTTGCGTAGGGTGCAAACGGTGAAAAAGGAAATAATAATAATCATGAAAACCTTTAACATATTTATAGAGGGTTAATATTTTTAAACATTGTCAACATAATTTATCGCCTTAAATGGAAGTTTATTTGCAAATGTTTTTCGTCATTATTTATCTTTGACTTTTAAGATGGATACGCAGACAACGTTGTTTCGTTGATATTGTTTACTTATATTATGCCAAACATTTATTAACTTTGATGCGTAATTATTATACTCCACGATTATATTTGATTATTTATTTTACAATGCATTATCAATTCAATCAATATCTTTAGGGAGCACATTTAATTTGTCATATCGTTTGTAACGTATTTCGCGGCATATTTATGCCTCAGAAAACCGATAAACTTCTTTTCTCCTTAATTAATTAGATGTACGGGATTAGTTTGACGGCATCTGGATGTTTCCCGGCAAATTGACAGAGAGGAAGAGAGACAGACAGAGAGAGAGAGAGGGTGAGTGGGGCATATTTACATTCAAATAGGGAAAGAAAAAGGACAGAAACTAAAATCTTCTTAAATATTCTCTTATCTCGTATACGGCGTGAAAGTCAGTAGAGTTTCATTCATTCAATTAGTCACAAGTTAATATCTGTACATATACTACTGTGTCCAAAAAGTCCGATCAATTTAATTTTATCTTTTTTAAATCTATTTATTACTCAAAATCTATTTTGTCGCCTTCAAAGTGACCCACCACAGATGCTATACACTTATGCCAACGATTTTTCCCATCCTCGATTTCCGGAATGGACTTCACTCAAGTCAAAACGTTGTCCCCGCAGTTTAGGAAATAGTCAAAAGTGATGCTGAGTTGAATCAGGTGAATACGATGATTGTGGAACGATATTGATTTCACTTTTAACGAAATGGTCTCGAAGAACCGACCAATGCAGTGTGAGATGGCGCCGTTATATAAAAATCTGGAATTGTCTTTCCAAAAATCCGGCCATTTTTTGAAAATAACTTCACGCAAGCAGCGCATAACACTTAAAGAAGATTCGTTGTTAACAGCTTGCGCCGGCGGGAAGGAATTCACAGCGCACGACACCGCGTTAATCGAAGAAGACTTTTTTAATATCATTTTGATTTTGAAGCGACTTTGGCGCTTTTTTCGCTCTTGGTTCATCTTTTGCACGATATTCGCTCGATTGATCGGTTGCTTCTGCATCGTATGCGTAGATCCAAGTTTCATCTCATTATGTAGGTGTGGCTACGTGTTACAATGAGATCTTCTTCTTAAGTTTTCTTTTATACCCACTAACTAACTCGACCCTTTTTTAACAAATTGTCTTCGAAATTTTTCTCATTTAATCTTAGTGTTAACCGTTGGGTAGGAAAATTTCGGTTCAAACTATCTTACGGATTATCACTGTTAAATTCATAATTCCCAGAGACAGAGAGAGAGAGAGAGAGAGAGAGGTAGATAAACAGAGAGACAGAGCTTTTGCCTTTTAAACACACACGCTCGGTAATATTGAAACAGTAAATTTAAATATGTACAATTAATGAACACATACTATCTACATACGTATATATATAATTATATATATATAAGTATATATATATATATATATATATATATATATGTATAAGTATATATTTGCTACTATATTTATGATAAAATTGTATAAATGCTTTTATATAAATGTATGCGTATATAGACATTTATACATGGACACGACATGTTACACGGGCACATTAAAATTAATGTTGCAAATTGTAAAACAAATATAAAGCGTATGGCAATGCTGCGAAATAAAAGCGACTTGTTTACATAAGCATACAAACAATGAAAGACTATGGCTTTACACACTGCATCGCCATGGCAAAAACGACATTAATTTGTACATTATGTGCACAACACAACAACGGCAACAACAAAATGAATATATGTACATTTATATGAATATACTATTGCTGCCATTCAGCATACGTATCTTCGTACCAAATGAATATTTTTAACAGCTTTTCTATATATGTATGGAATTTATATATATATATATATACGTATTATACATTATTTTACTGTTGTCGATTATTATCACGTAAATACGTTGTTGTTTTTGTTATTAAAAATGAACAGCAAAGACAATGGTAACAACAAAAACAACAACAATTTAGTCATAATAGAAAATTTGTACGTAAGAGATATCCTTACTCCCTTATTGCAAGTATGTATTACTTACTTATATATAAGAAAAATAATTGTGACAGATAGATAAACTGTATACTAATGGCATACAATAATTATATTTCGTTATCGTTACCACTCGTTCAAGGTATCATTTAAAGATAAAGGATATTGAAATTTCATTGAAAAATTTTTTAATATCAAAGATATGAAAATAGATGAAGAAAAAGAAGAAAAAGAAGAAGAATAAGAAGAAGAAGCGAACTGCAATTTAAGAATTATGATAACATATCACATAGTAATTACCATTTGCATTAAGTGAGATACAAAAGAATTTAGTAACGTTTAACAAACAATTTCATATCTCGGATTATCTTAGTTAAACGTTAAACGCTTTAAAACGTTTCCTCCTACCAATCCTCTTTCCCTTCTACAAAGCTTATTCCTTCAAAAAAAACAAAAAAAAAAATAGCAGCCTTCCTTCCGTACTAAGAGAATTTAAATTTTAATATTTTAACTTTATGCTTTATCTGTGAAATTTATAAAAATTATCGTATAAAAGTTTCGCGGTATATTCTTCTTGTCTTCTTGTCTTCTTGTCGTTGCATTGCATTTCTTGTGTTCTCTTTCATGAATCATTTAAGAAGTTTAAACTGATTGTGCAAATGCGATGTCCAAAAGCTTAGAGATGGTTTACTTTGGTATTTCTTAGTAATATCATATTTACTTTTCCATTAATACTTATATCCAGCAATAGCAACAACATTAGCAGTAGCTATACAAACAACTTTATACTTTATGCTTTTCTTCAGTGTTGTTCCGTTTGTCACCGGATATACAGACTGATGATGTTTTATGCCCGACTTTGCCATATCTCGCCCGCTGTGAAAAGTACAATAATAACAACAGCATAGCTTAGCACATATATTTATACTTCAAAACTTCTTAGCACAGGGGTAATGCATCATCATCTTAAGGATTAACACTATTTTGAAAATAGTCTTAGTATGTTTGTTGTGCATAGTAGTGTATAACAGGAAAAGTGACCAGAATAAGCTGGAAGTTGTAAACTTTTTTTGCTTTTTTTTTTTTTTTTTTTCTTTTATTCTGCTTGCTGTCTCTTGCGAAGTACACACTGAAAATTGTTGCCGTAAAGTGTTAATAGAAATGGTGAAAATTCTTAATGTTGTTTTTGTTTCCCTTACACAAAGTTGTGGCTGCTGCTACTTATGAATAATCTAACAATTCACTTTTTTATCTCCTTTTTGCTACTAAGCCGTAAGTAAAATAAAAGGAAGGAAAGCATCTCCATGAAAGAGCCGTTACCCTCACACTAGTACACTCTAGTAAAGTTATTTTGTAAAGTAACTATCTTAGTCCTTCGAATGGAAGCTTTATTTCTGCCCCCTTTCTCTTATTATGTTATCACAATTATTGTTTAAAATTTTGTAATTGCGGATAAGTACTGCTTGATGCTTTTACAAATGCAAATGCTTTTGATTTCTTTTGCATTTCCTCCATCCATTTTGCTTTCTCTCCTTTTTCGAGAATCTCTTTCAACGATAATCTCTCAAAATTCATGGTTAAAAATAATTTTACTATAAGAGAAAATTTCATAGTACTAATGGCGTTCACATTGTAATTTTTTTTTTGGTTATATTTGTCCGTGTGTGTATTATGGACATCAATTCAATAAAAATCTTTTACCGTAATTTAGGTTGTCTTTCACCGAAACGCATAAACTATAGATCAATAGGTTTTGTACATGAGTGTAGTTTCTTTAATTTTTTTTTTTTTTTTTTGTTTTTTTTGTTTTAATAACAGCTCTCCTTAAGGAGCAGCTCTTCGAAAGAAGTCATTTCAAATTTGAACTCTGTTTTTCAAATTCCTATCCGAAAGAAGTGGGAAAAGAGAGAGAGAGGCACAGTGTGAGGTGTGTGTCCGATCGGTCAGTGCTGCGACTTAACCTACGCCTTGACGTGCAGTTTATTTTAATTTTATCCTTTCACCATAGCCACGATCGAAGCAATCGTAATGAAAATACGGTCTATCACGTTGACGATTCATAATTGAGCGTCTTAACTACCTGACCATGAGACCATGAGACAGCTCGGGATATAACAGAATATGAAATAAAACTGTCGAGAGCTTCTGCTTTAACAACAATTTCGTAAACCAATTCTACTTAATTGCGCTTACCTCGGTTTAACGATCCTAAGATATAATTTTAGTGGCTATTTCAAGTTTGACTGAAGTACTTGTATTTAACTTATTCTTTATTATAATCACTGTTAACAGATTTTAGTGATTTTCTGAAAGTCCATCGAAGTATCCACCTATAAGTTCTCTCGACTTATAGCATTTAAACAAATACGATATCCTTGCGAGATCCCTGCGATATTGGAATCAAGGGAAATGGTTTTAGCAAAATATAAACCACTCGTCCGTTTACATAGCTTTAGAATTTATAAAGTCCAGAACAGCAATTAGCGTCGGCATTGATGCGTTCACGAATTTATTTGGCATATATGCGCGTACTTAATATTTTATATCCGAGAAGCAAACTAAATAAAAATTGAATAAAAAAAATTTCACTTTAGAATTTTAAATAATACTTTTAAGTCCATTCATTAGGTTATTCGCCGTGAAGGGCCCTTTTTTTCATCTCTTCGCCCTGTCCTGGCGTTTCATTCTGTCACCAGTCAGAAGATTTTGTGATTCCTTGTGCATAGTTTTTGTGGCTTTTAGTCTTATTATGAGCAACATCATGAAGACGTCATAAGTCACAACGCAATCGCAAGCAAACATCAAATTCATTTTGCAAACTTTTTTGATTTTTTTTATATTCAAAGGGTTAATTACAAATTTGTAAGCATTTGTTGAACAAGTCACCAAGAATTTCTCTCGCTAAGGCCTACTACAGTAAGTACACAATAACTTTAAAAAGAGAAGAGACTGAAAAGAAAAATATATTTACAGTATGTTTATATGATTTTGTGAAAAAAGGCGAAAACGAAGCATATATAAAAATTTCATTAAAATGCTTACGAGAATCAAAGTTGACTCTCGTTTTGGTCCTACACTGTAGGTTAAGTGTATTTTTGCATATAGTAAAGTTAGTGTAAACATTTTTAGAATGCGACTCTGACGAACGTGACGGGCATGTACATCTTATTGTTCCTATTCATCTGACTGATCATTTCGGAAGGGATTTGGAAATTGGCCGCCAACGCTGCTAATAGATTTACAGTGAGTGGTTTCCGTTCTATCGTTCTTCTGGCTTTAACTTGCAACACGAACGGACGTGCGCTCGCATCAAACTCCGCGCAACGGCCAAGTAAGTCAATAGTTCTCGCAAAAATATGTAATTGTTTAACCCGGTAACGTAAAGGATTAAATAATTATATTATTAACACAGTTTTATTTAAGATTAATTCACGTATATTTTTTTAAACCCATTAATAAATAAAATAAATAATTACAGCGCTTGGAAGCATTGTGTTTATTGTACATCGCTGGCGGTGAAATGCCACAAGGGAAGGCGGCTGTGTAGTCCCGAAAACATCAATGTTCTTAGAAGGATCTTTGGTATACTTGCCGAGTGCTATCGTTAGCAGAGGTAGACGGACGGCAAAGTTTATTAAAATATCATTAAAACATCTCAGGGAGCAGAGCGGCCCGTATCTCTTCAAGCAATTTTTCCAGATTTTACAGATACAAGATACGTTCGCAAATTAATTGCTTACGTGAAATCTCGTGAAATTCATTTTCCAATGAACAGCGACTGATGAAGAATGCGTTGAAAACGACATTCTATAGTTCTTTCAGTCTTTGTTGTTGGGCAAAATAATTACAGTATTAATTACAATATTAAAATAATTTGCCTTCGGGTAAAGAAGGTGCGTTTTTTTTCTTAAGAATTCTTTCATCGTCTACCAATTTGATGCACACAGACTTTTTTTAGTATTATACTTTCTGGCTCACGGATCGTATGAGTGTATAAATAATAATTATTTAATTTCCTGCAGTCTCTCATGACACAGTTTGAAGAGCTGAAAAATACATTTTCATGTACTTCTACGAATTCCGACGAAGTGCACTTTTTTGAAACCTGTAATGTTATGTTGGGTACTACTGTCATGTTGTTTATAGTAATTAATTAAAGAAATGTGCACCAAGCTTCAATTTTGACTGCACTTTAATGCTTAATTCCCTCTCAGTGCACGTTTTTTGCTTCAATTTTGACTGCACTTTAATGCTTACTTCCCTCTCAGTGCACGTTTTTTGCTCATTATACCGAGCATCATGACGATGTATGTTTTTTTTTTTCGGAAAAATTATCTAGCTTTCTAACAGCACTGTTTTAGCATAGAGAGTTTTTGACGTCAACATATTAAACATAGGGGTGTAGCGGTCGACTTACGGCATGTTGGTGTGTATAAAAAACGTTGATTCCTATGAAAAGGAACCTTGTGTTTATTGTCTACTATGTAGAAATCAAACAAGTGACATCTAAACCAAAAACAAGCAAAATATTATTGTCAGGCATAGTCGACCATTAAATTCTTTTCACCACTTCGGCTAATGCAGTTATTGCTTCGTTTCCGTAGTAATACACCAAAAATTGTACGTTATTTTATATAAAGGCATACTTTTGATGAGAGCACTCATATTAAAGCATGTCCAAAACGTCAACTGATCTAATTCCACTTAAACAAACTTAATTTACTTAATAAAGATTTTGGCCTCTTTGAGTTACTTCTCTCATAAAAAATTGCAAATTTGAATTTTTCGCCATACTTATGATGAGAGCCCCTATATATTGCGGGGTCTAAAGCATAGACCTATGCAATCCAAGTTTCCGATAATTGATTTTTGTGTTAAATTGCTACGGGAGATCAGTTTATATCATAAAATATTCAAAATTAATCCTTAAAGGCGTCATATTCCTAAGAATCTTTATATGGAAACGGTTACATGAAATAAATCAATGTGGACTGACTACTTTTTATCACAAAGTAATAAAAATCCGAACGTTTTGGTGTATAAAGATATAATTTGCTTAATAACATTTATAAAGAGAGGTGGGCAAAAAATAAAACTATTTGTTAGAAATTGTATACCTAATGAACCAATTTTCTACATAAAATATCAAGAACTGGACAAGCTTCCTTCCTGTGAAGCCTTAGTCTTCACAAGGGTCTCTATATGGATGGACCATCCAAAACAAGACCTGTTCGGTAATATTAATTTCTATGCCAAATTATTATTATGGACTGATTCCCACCATGATATATCGAAAATTACATTTACATTCAGCGCTATACATAAAGCGCTATATTTCGAGCGATTAAGATAATGGTCCGATCAATTCTATTCGTGCTTGTATCGAAATAAGTCAGTGTACTTAATTTCTTTAAAATATATTTTAAAAAGTTGCGGCCTGCAGATTGAACAAAAGAATACATAGACAGACAGAAAGACGGACAAGCTAAAATCGATTCAGAAAATGATTCTGAATTGATCAGTATAATACAATCTGGCACTTTCTTAAGTCTTTCCCCGGTGGCAAACACATCACATAAACGCACCACTAAAAAGAGATGGTTGTAAAATTTGTATACTTACGCTATAAGATATTAAATGTTTAAGTAAGTCCCAAAACAAACAACCATACACATTATATTATAACTAAAGAAACTAAGCAAGTAGATGATGAAACATTAAATATTAGCATAATTTTATGGAGAGAAAAAAAAGAAAATTATAAAGTTTTCTTGAAACTGATCTCTGCAATAAATCTAATCGAACGAATTGGATAATTAGGGTATCATTTATGTGTGAAAGGTGATAGTATATCAACTTAGATCATCAAATGGAAAAAAAAATTATTCCTTAATCTGATGCGTATCTATGGAAAGAATCTGATATCATGTGTATGCGATATTGAACGAAATGGAAAGGGCGAATGGTACAGAGATATATACGTAAAATTAGACAGACATATGCTAAATGACAAGAAAGAGACAGACATGAGACCTGTAACCGGAAAATACTGGACATAGTAACAAGCATAACTTCACTAGTTTTCTTTACTCTGCTCTACTTTCGGTTAAAATTTAATTTAAGTTCTGTTTCTTTTGCTAGTTCAAATTCAAATAAGTCTCCAACTCAATGATTTTACAAATTTTTATGCCCAGTGCCAGATTTGATACAGAAGTGACAAAGCTGATGGCAAGCAAATATTCTCTTACGACAATTGACAGATGACACTGCTGGAATACGGCTGTTAGTCGAACGAATGAACCATTTGTGGATTTTTGTAAATGTGTAGAATATCTTACGATATATTCAATAACGATTTCGATAAAAGACAACAGCGGCTTCTAGCAATCTCATCAAGCTCGCAACAAGAATGGTCGTAAGAAACAATTTATTTCAACTAAGAGATGAAGAATGAATGAATGAATGTGTCCCAGCCATTTTTATGCGATAATCGTAAAAACTTGTAGTCCCTTAAAATTTCAATGCTTAAGGAATTCATCTGTGTTTAGGCAGCCCCAAGCTTTAACGTGTACACACATTAAAGTGACTGACTGGGACAAAATTCATTTTCCACATTTTAGCCCACATGATTGTAAACTTTTTTTAAAAAAAAAAATTCTTTAATATGTATTTTTTACTTGTTAATCAATTATAATTCCAATTATCAATTTTCAAAGAGTCTCATTATGTTGATGTCTGCTAATGCCTCTTGCCAATCGATTCTTCTCCTTAAAATATTTCCTTTAATTTGCAAATCAAAAGGATTGTTAGGGAAAAATAATCCGTCATTTGGTCAGACAGATAGATAGATCGACAGACAAACAAAGACAAACGTGCTTAAATGCACTTCGAATCTGACACTACTCACGTATGTTTATGCCTTATGGAGTAATTAAACATTTTAAGAAACAAGTAAATTTCTTAATTTTAATTTCTCAATTAATTAATTTCTTTTATATTCATTCATTCGCGCTCAATTATAGGTAGAAAAATAAATCATTTTGAGTATATTATTAAAACCATTGCTCGAATTAATTAATGCTTGTTAATAATTTTGAAGCTTTTTAAACTCAAACCCGAAAGTGGTTTACTTGGCGGACATGAAAATTTTCCTTTATAAATTTGTGTGTGTGTGTGTGTGTGTGTGTGTGTGTGTTCGTGTGTATTCTACTAAATATTAGATATATTATATAAAGAAACGTCGCAATATGCAATCAAGGGTTGAGTAAATATTTCTTAGTTCTTCGTAAATGTTTCAATCGTAATCAAATAGTTTTTTCAATCGTTTTATAGCTCCGTGGCAACAAGCAGTTTGAGTTATTATTAATTATTATTTCGTCAGACCAAACTTGCGGTTATAATCGCCCTTGTGACAATGATCAAGTGGGGAGAATTTTTATTTAATTTCGATAAAATTATTGCTTGTTTTGACTCGTCTGCTTCCATCCTTTTTTCTTTTCTTAACTGAATGGCGCCGAATAGCGTTCTAATTATAGCTGAGCCATTTGCCCTTCACTAACTTAAAACAAACCCATTAAGTTTTAAGGGCTTGCTCTTAACGTAGCAGAGTAAACAAAACGAAAATAATGATAAGTTCGTTGGTGATGATGACGATAAAAAAGTAGAATGTCGCGGATAAACCGTAAAGGGCTAAAAAAGTCATAAAATCACTAATAAATTTCCACTTGCACAGCAAACACCAATATGTGCCTCCTCAAAGATCTTTAGATATAACATATATTCCTAAGTGTAGTTGTAGTTAGTATAAGCAAAAGCAATCAGTTATAATAACAAACACTTGCACATGGAGAGAAATGGTACTCAAAGCTAACGTCTATCAACACTTTAAGCCGCCGTTCAAGAGATGCTTGATTTCTTTCTTTTAAAAATACGTTGATTGGTGCTGTTCGGTTATCTGCAAACAACTTTAAATGAGATTTTCCTGTTGTAATATTTACTTTTCCCCACTGTTTGCAATGTTAGACATTACGCAAGCACCCATCCATTGAACACCGTGCACTTTATTTCTTTACACATTTATTGCAAAAGAGAATTCGTCAAACTTCTCGCTCATAACTCGACAAACTCGAGTATTTTTCTACACGTTATTTTCAAGGCTTGGATACAATGCTTCTATAGCGACTTTAATTGCTTACGACTGCATCATAACTTTACTCGCTCAGCTGCTCTAGTGCTTTGAACTCATTTATCTTTGTTCTTTTTATTCCTCATTCCATGCGTTCGGTTCGGTTTCGTTAGAACTTTGTCTATATAAAATATGCTTTTGCCCTCCATCGGATTTATGTTTAGATTATTACAATATTGGGAATAACAATAATAAGTAATTAATGACCAAAAATGTAAGAAAAATAGCATTTCTTGAAAAGAATTAGATTTCCTTACTTGCACCTTAGCACAGTGACTTTTTTCAAAGATCTGCTTGTTAAGTGCTACTCGCACTTTGCTTCCCTGCACTTCTGTTGATTTTCACCTCGTATTCAATTTTTCTAAGCGAAGCCTAGTTGGTTGGATTCGTTTAAATCAAATTTGATTGTTCAGAATTTTTCTTATTGCATTTGTGTTTAGATGGACATCATGTACCAACAATGTGCTCTAACGTGATTTTTAATTTTCAAAAATATCAAAATGAGATAAACGTAATGCTTGCAATACCTTATTTCGTAACGATTTTGAAATATGCACACATATCACCACACGTATACCACGCCACAGTACACCAATAAACATCTCCTCTGTAAACAAAACCCTGTTTGAGTTATACGAAAACGATGGCGTACTTCGCACTACAGATCCCACGCAACAGCTTAGGAACGTCCCTATCACACTTGGCAGAGTCTTCGCTTACTGTGAATCCTATAGATGTCTTATTGAGGTTAACGAATAGACAGACATGCTTGCAATTGTTAGGTTTTACCAGGGTAAAGATGGGAACAAATTTGAATAATTGCTTTTCAATTTTTCGATATCTGTTTGGTTCAAGTCACTAGGATTGGGTTTTGATTACTACGTACTATTTTCTATGCGATACTTAGGCCACTTCGCGTAACGCTTGCACTTCCATAAAACCCACGCATTGGAATTTATTTTTCCAGTTACTCTCTATGCAGTTGCACATCGCTTCTACAAACTTTGAATTTGTGAAAAAGTGTGGAACTGGGACGCCTGTATAAATTTCACATTTTACTTGCATTTTTTTCACTGCAAGATTTATAGTTATTTTCTCGCCCAATGGCTTACCACGATGCAATTTCAATATTTCTTGAGCTTTCATGCTTTTACTAACTATTCGCTTGTTTTCTGATACACATGCCGTACTAAGGCATAGTTTTTTCTTTCTTACAAAAGTAACGAATAGTTTTTTTTAACCGTACAGCTGCTTGCTCTATGGTCGGAATTGCGATATCGAAAACGTTCTTTCTTTTGTTATCATGACGTTTTTTTTCTTGTTTCGTTTATTTTCTCTTTCTCTATGTGCAATTTATTAACAATTGCTTTCTCATTTCCTCCATTGGCTTATTCTCATATTTCTAATCCATCAATTTATGTCATTTCGTGGGTGTTTGTTGTAGGTGTTTACCATCAGCGTTCGCATTTCTTTTTCAAGTTAAAGACAAATTGATTTGCTTTCAAATCCGCAATTAAAAGGAACCCAACGTAAAACTAGTAACAATTCGGTGCAATTGTCGTCGGTTTTTTTGCATGCGAATCTAAGAAGAGAATATGAAATAACCAGATGGTCCAACATTTTTTTCAAGATTCAAGCTGAGTTATTGTTACGGATTTGTTGTGTGTTCCTGTTATGAATAGCAGTAGTAACACTGTTAGTTACCAGTCATTTGATAGCTTGTTTTCTCATTCTCATTATTCGTGAAGACAAAGATTCTGTTAACAGTTTCCTGATATGAAATCGCATTCCCTCAAAAGTTTGCAGATCAGCAGAATAAAGAAGTCTGTGGTTTTAAAGGAACACTTATATGCTATGGCATACATATAAGTGTGTATGTACGAAAAAGATCAAACAATATGTAAATAGAAAATAAGATTTGATTTCTTCTCGCCGTTCATTTTAAAGAAACTGAAGAATTCTAAATTTTACGTTCGCCAAATGCTTTAACAAATTTGATTGAAAATTTTCATATCAAGAAATTTAAAGAAATTTTTTATTATTAAAAGAAGTTATTTTGTAGTTTTTATATATTTTCCTTTATTTAATTTATTTCATATTCTCTGCTTATATTCGCATGCAAAAAAACCGATGAAAAGTGCACCGAATTGTTACTAGTTTTACGTTGGGTTCCTTTTAATTGCGGATTTGAAAGCAAATCAATTTGTGTTTAACTTGATGGTAAACACCTACAACAAACACCCACGAAATGACATAAATTGATGGATTAGAAATATGAGAATAAGCCAATGGAGGAAATGAGAAAGCAATTGTTAATAAATTGCACATAGAGAAAGAGAAAATAAACGAAACAAGAAAAAAAACGTCATGATAACAAAAGAAAGAACGTTTTCGATATCGCAATTCCGACCATAGAGCAAGCAGCTGTACGGTTAAAAAAAACTATTCGTTACTTTTGTAAGAAAGAAAAAACTATGCCTTAGTACGGCATGTGTATCAGAAAACAAGCGAATAGTTAGTAAAAGCATGAAAGCTCAAGAAATATTGAAATTGCATCGTGGTAAGCCATTGGGCGAGAAAATAACTATAAATCTTGCAGTGAAAAAAATGCAAGTAAAATGTGAAATTTATACAGGCGTCCCAGTTCCACACTTTTTCACAAATTCAAAGTTTGTAGAAGCGATGTGCAACTGCATAGAGAGTAACTGGAAAAATAAATTCCAATGCGTGGGTTTTATGGAAGTGCAAGCGTTACGCGAAGTGGCCTAAGTATCGCATAGAAAATAGTACGTAGTAATCAAAACCCAATCCTAGTGACTTGAACCAAACAGATATCGAAAAATTGAAAAGCAATTATTCAAATTTGTTCCCATCTTTACCCTGGTAAAACCTAACAATTGCAAGCATGTCTGTCTATTCGTTAACCTCAACAAGACTTCTATATGATTCATGTCCGTAAGTCCGTGACCTAAAGACTTATTTATAACTGTGGCGACACTCATTTGTGACATCTTTTTCCACTTTATATAAACGAGTGAGGCCAGTTTCGTTTAATATCTAAACGTTCAGTTGCCATGACGAATGGAATGTATTTGTCGTTATCCCTCTATCTCTCGTTTTGCGTATTTCTTTTTGTTAAAACTTTCCGTATACAACAGATGTAATTGAAAAGCGGGAATGCAAACAGTTAGCATATTCCTACTATTTTTTTTTTTTTTTTTTTTGGTTGTTGAGTAAAGTTGGACTAAGCCAATAAATTTGTGGCTTATATGTCCGAAGTGCAATACTTTCCTATTATGTTATCTTTTTTTTTTTTCATTTTTGACTTTTCATAGTCAGTCGTTTTATTCATTTTTGTATTTGAAATTTTTTTGCTTGTTTTTCTTTTTTTTTTTTTTTTTGAAAACAAAACTCTTAAGATTGTCTTTAAATTGTTTTGAAATTATTAAAAAATCCATCTCACTATAAAACTGTAAATTAGTTCCCATCGGTTTTCAATAAAATTACGGGGTCTACAAGTGAAGGTACGCTCATTAGGCTTTCTGCCGCCTTATAAATTATGTGTTTGTGATATAAAAAAAATTATTTTTGAGTTTTAATTGTCACAAATTCTATGCCAAAAAATGCTTTTTTCGAGAGTTTTTACTTTTTTTGCTTAACCTGCAAGAAAACGCGTTGATAAGCGAAGATGGGTAGTGAGAGGCACCAAAACCTGGACGCGAGCAAAGGAATTATGGACCTCAGAGGTGGAGCCTCGTTGACTGATTTGAGATGACCACCTGACCAAAATATGTTTATTCATTTATTAATGCATGCACATAAGATTCCGTAATAATGAAAAATTCAATCGAATTAAATAGCGACGAAAAACTTAAAACATTTAATTTGCGAAATTATTAACTGAAAAAAAGTTATTAAAGAAAAAAAGAGATTTGGAACACGAAAAATCTGTACATAACTAAGTATTAGGGTTACCCATAAGTAATCAATTATTTTATTTCAATTATAACGACGCTTTAAAATCTCTGGTGGAGTCCGATCCAATCTTAACTATATAGGAACTATCAAGAAGCGTTGGGTCTACCTGGTCCACCGTACAAAGGCATTTAAAAGAAATTGGCAAGGTACATAGACAAGGTGTTGTCTGAGGCCAATAAAGATCTTCGGCGGACAATTTGTAATTCCATGCTCACGAGATTAAGCAGAGATCCTTTTTTGTCTAGGATCGTAACTGGAGATGAAAAATGGATCCTTTATGATAACATAAAACGATCGAAGCAATGGTTGTCAATGGCAAACGAGAGACCTCTTCCAACCCCTCAACCAACCCTATCCCTGAGGAAGGTGTTACTATGTATTTGGTGGAATTGTTCCGGTATAGTGCTTTAC